>APFE030814321.1:0-70654 GCA_000404065.3 Pinus taeda | reverse complement strand
GCAAGGAAGCAGTTTGTTGCAGAGAGATTGGTTGTTCAAGTATGGGGTTAGTACAGGGAGCTATAAAGATAGACTGTGACAGCCAAAGTGCAATTTTCTTGGCAAAGAACCCTACTTATCATTCAAAGACAAAGCACATTGATGTTCAGTATCACTTTGTGAGGGATATGATAGAATACAAAAAGGTGTTGTTGGTAAAGGCGGACACTTTGAAGAATACTGCATATGCATTGACAAAATCTATGAGCTCTGAGAAGTCCTTTGGTGTAGAGAAACAATGCGTGTTTCAGGGCTAGATAAATGACTAAGCTCTCTTGTGGCCCCCTATGGAAATAAAACAACAAGTGGGAGAATGTTGAGCTGTGTTATATTCTTTCCACGACTAGTCTACGTTAGAGGGTGGGCGAAGCCCTCCCTTCATTGTGCTGATTGCACAATGGGGGGGTAATTTTTTTTTTGGACCCTATATTAGGTTGGGCAGACCTACCTATGGTTTTATGCAAGTTTTGGATGCGATGGTTTTTGGTCCATGGTTTTGGACGCGATGGTTTTCGGTCCATGGTATTGGATGCTTCGACATGTATAAATATGTATTGTAACATTGAAATGAACATAATGAAAAATCAATCTAGTAGTCCCGGTTTTGGGATCCAGGGGAAATCTTTGTGTATATGTATTTTATGTGTTATTCTCTCGCATTGTTTATTTTCTGTGTTTTAGAAACTGTATGCAGGTAATTTCTGTACGGGGTTAAAACCTACAAAATGCAGCTGGAGCAGCAGTTGAGTGAGTGTCCTCTACTATACCAATCTATGAAGATACAGAGTTGTATCTAGACAGGGACATCCAGCTGAAGTGGCAAGAGGTCATTGAAACATTTGCAAGCACTTTTGAGTAAGACCTCAAATACTTTCAGGTGTACGTGAACATTCACAAGTACGGCTTGTACCGGATTGCACGTAGATACCCCGCGTTCCCAAGCGAGGACATGATACACTGGATCATATCTCACACTGATCCCAAGATGATGACCTTGAACAGTGTCAGTGGGACAAAACTTGCAACCTTCGGGCACGAGATTATGATGAGATGTATCAGATGTCATAGCCCGTGACTATCATGAAGACTCCATTCAGCTTACCCAACAACAGTGCCAACTCCAGAGACATTCTGAAGAACTGGGTAAAGGAGCCAGCTCGATTCAGGTTGACACCCAACCAGATCTACAAGAAAAAGATACTAAGGAAGGAATACCAATACTTGGTCAAATTTCATGATGACTGTATGGCTAAGCAAGCATGGAACCTTCCCATAGAGTTGGGTGATCGCACTAGACCAATTGGCTAGAGAAGGAAAACCATGTAACTGGTCCGACATATTTCCTCATCAGCTGAAGGAATAGGTAACGAAGGCTTGACAGTCACCCGGAGGTATGCATGCAGAGATTTACATGTCCACCTACATCTTAGATGTAGTCTGTGCCTGACAAGAGTTCCCGCGTTTGGAGTGGGCATGGTCACCGGCGGAGACTGTTGTGAACACATATTACAAGTTCTTTTCCGTATGCAACTTTAGAGGAGTAATCACATGGTTTCCGATCATTTTTTCACCCCTGTGTAAAATATGATATTCGAACAAGATCCACCCTTCATGTCAAAGGAAGTGATGGAGGCATTGATAGGCATTGTGGATTGGTATGCCTCACCGTCCGGCACCTTCATCTGAATGTTCAACACGGAGAAGCCTCCGCATGTTCTAATAAAGTTTGCCTTGGATGTACTTGTCATGTAGGAAGTAGGATATCACATCTCAATAGGATTGACAACGAGACTGCACTGGAAGAAGAAGCCACCTTGGTCTGCTCTTCCCTTGCAGATTGGGCTATATGAGATCTAGAATATCAAGCAAGCGGATGTCGAAGTGGAATAGATGAAGAAGTACCCAATCGACCTCTGAAGCTAAAATCCGTATGACCCACATTACATTTTGAAGGATCACTTCATGAGAGTTCAATTCAACTGGATCCAAGGGGCATTTCATTGGGCTAAGGAGGACCCATGGAGATATTTCTACAGTTTCTCTAGACCCAATGAACCGGTCGGCTTCACTTTGGAGTGGTTAGCTTAGAAACATGAAGCAGCATCACGGAGAGCACTAGCAGCAGCAGTAAAAACATAGGAAATAGAGGAAATTGTACCACTGTGTGACAAAGGTAAGAGGAAGATTGTCAATTGCATGGAGAAGGAGCAAAGCTGCAAGTTTCAAGCAGATCCACTTGTAGAACAAGTAGTCATGGATATAGAGGCAAAGAGGCACCAAAGTGACATGTGAATCGTGAAAAGGTAGAGGGATAAGAGAAGAATGGGAGAAGAAGAGAAGGACTTGCATGAGCTAAGGGAGCAACTCCGGAAAGACCAAGAGCTATGCAAATAGGAGAGGGAAGTGCAACAACAGTGGATACAACATCAGGGGCAACATGTGCAAACAAACGAAGCAATGCCTGTACAAGTAGTTGATTCATCAAAACAACTTGAATCAGGTAAACAAGGTGAACGATCATAAGAACAAGACTTCACTCATTAAATAGAACAAGCACTTCAACAATTGGATGCAGATATGGAGCAACGAGAGTTTGAATAGGACACCGACCTCATGCCTCACCACAAAGAGGTTGAATCACCCAATTCAATGCATCCAGATGATGAGCAAGTCTCAAATGACCAAGGAGGCACTGAGATCCTTGTTGATCAGCCAGAAGGAGAGATGCAAAACATTTAATTTGACAAATCTCAACATAGAGTTGTGCAATCTCGTAGAGTGTCGACTCTAGAGGATCATACATCTTTTGCACAAGTTAATGAACAAGTGATTGTGAATAATGTGCGAAAACATCCAGTAGCCTTGTTTGATGCAACCAGAGTGTATGTCAAAGCCACTAGATCAAGTGTTCACTTTTTGATAGCTACGAATGAGTGAATGGAAAAGGAACTTCAGACGTCCAAGCAAGGAGGAGACTTGGTGACAATGTATGCCCGAGCTGAACTGAAGAAGGAAATAATAGATGAAGTATTGTCCCTTGACACATTTATGTGAGATTTTTACTCCAATTTTGTTAGCGTGCACAAGGTAGTCATCCATCTCAATGGATGGCAGCAACGATGTGCTAGAAGAGCACATATTTTGATGAACTTGCATGCTGTTGTTGATGACATGAAGACATGGACGATGAAGTACAAGGGAGCCCCACTTCACTTGTCTAAGATGATGACGACCAATGTGGTCGTGCTGAAGGCACATATCCAGAGTCAGATCCGTAATTATGAAGAGCTCCTGCAGTTCATCACTAGCATATAGGCTTCCCATGCATAAGTATTTAAGAGTATGGATGTTGTGGTGTGCACACACGCGATCCCATCTATTGGGATTCTCACCCAGGCAAAGACAAAGAAATAGGTCCGTCTAGAGCTTGAATTGTACTTTGACAAGTTGATGCGCATTTCCACCAACCCAGAATTTCCCATCAGTGCAGACATGATGCACAAGTATGTTGTTGGTCCATCCCCATTGAAGACAATGACGCGAATTATTTTAGACGAGTTGGAAAAAGGAGCTCGATTAGTGTACCCAGATGCTATGGAGGAAAAAGTCAGGTTTTAGACAGATGTCACCGCGAAGCACATGGACATCATCAAGGACTACTGATCTTGGTATCAGTATGTTATTGTCCATCAACATGAAGATGCTGAGGAGTTGGACTTCCATGGTTGTCTAAGTTAGAGTGATGTCTAGCATGGCTTGCTCAAGCCATCTTGTTCACATGGGTACATGTGCATTATAATGTTAAGTCATGTCAAGTGTAATTCAAGTGTCAATAGTTGGATGTAACAGTCATAAAGTAGGTGAAGAGTCATGAGGGTAGTTGAACTGTCACAAAGGGGAATGTCAAGGGTCACCCCACCCTTTGCTATAAATAGTCCCTCATAACTCATTATATAGGCTTTTGGTGAGCCAAGCTTGTTGGACACAAATTGTCATTGATGTCAATATGGCAATATTCAAGGAAGGAGACAGAGCCAAAGAAGAGGAGCATATAGAGCCAAGAGGAGACAACAGGAGCAGAGGTAGTTAACCATTGTATGAAGTTGCTGGTGAACATTGGTGAAGGCTGTTTCTGCTGTTGAACACTGTTGAAACACTTGGAGAAAAGTTTCTAAAACACCAATTTCTCCATTGCTGAAAAACCAAACTTTTCCACAGCTGTTCAACACTTGTGAAAAATTTGCCGATACACCAGTTTCGACATTGTTGAAACACCAATTTCAACGTTGCTGAAACACCAATTTCGGCGTTGCTAAAACACCAACCATTTCCGCGATGACATTATATTTTCAGCACATTGTAAACATGAGGAAGCTAAAGTGAATGGAGGAGGGAAGCTAGAAGGTCGAGCGAGTGTTGAGGAAGCCGAAGCTCAAGTGAGCGAGGAGGAAGCCAAAGAGCCATTGAGTAAGCAGAAACAAATGGACAAAGGAATGAGAATGTATAAAACAGCAAAAACAAAGAATTGTTGTTGTTGTTGGTGTGGTGAAGAACCAGAGTGTGAGGTAGTAGAAGCAACAGAGGTTGTAGAGGCAGTAGAAGTAGCAGAGGCAGGAGAACAGGAGTGAGACAATCTCAGCTGAATAGTGTGCAGCAGCATACCTGTTTATACCAAGGTTGGGTTGGAGCCTCAGAACTGAACTGGACTGAAGTCATTGGGGGTAGGTGCTCCTAAGTGTAGAACCACTACAAAACAGAGTTGGTGCTCTAGAGGTTGGAGCCTCACTAAAGTCCAAGTTGGAGCCTGGCAACTATTCATAATCAGATTTATACTTATATTGTATTTATTTCATTGCACTGTTTTGAGTTTTAATAAAAGCATTAATTTCAGCTGTTGATTTTTGTGTTCTGTGTATACACACACACACACACACACACACACACACACACATATATATATATATGTTGTTGGAAATCACTAGAACAATTAAAAAAAAAAATAGTAAGAAATACTGATTCACCCCCCTCTCAGTATTTCCAACAATTGGTATCAGAGCCGGCTTCTTCATACTAACCTAACAGCTTGAAGAAGGATCCACAGCGATGATGAGAAATCACGAAGCATTAGGAAGACCTCCTCTGTTCGATGGCACTAAGTTTGGCTTCTGGAAGAAAAGAATGACCTACTACTTAATGTCCCTTAGACCCGAAGCCTGGCATTTTGTTCAAAATGAATACAAAATGACTACCACTCTTCCAATGGACCAAGACGAGAGGAAAGCCTACATCGCAAATGCAAAGGCCATGAACTCCATCACTAGTGGAATCACTGATTCTGAGTTTACAAAAATCATGCACTGTACATCTGCCAAAGAAATGTGGGAGAAGCTAGTTGGCTTGTACGATGGAGACTCAAAAGTAAAAAAGGCAAAGCTTCAAACTCACCCAAGACAATTTGAAAGTTTGAGGATGGAAGATGAAGAAGACATTGCATCATACCTCCTCCGAGTAGCTGAAGTGGTAAATTCCCTGAAAGGATTGGACGAAAAAGTTGAAGAAAGTACCATTGTGCAAAAGGTGTTAAGGTCTCTTCCAGACAGATTTGAATCCAAAATAAGTGCTATAGAAGAAGCAAAGGATCTAGATACCCTCAAAATGGATGAACTCCATGGAATTCTCACTGCCTATGAAATGAGGAAAGGTGGCCCAAGCTCCAAAGATGCAGCATTCAAAGCCTCAAAGTCAAAGAAGGGGAAAGAAAGGAATGACTGTAGTGATGAGTTTGATGTGGAATTCGAATTAGCTCAATTTGTACGAAAGCTGAAGAGAGGATTTAAGCTTAAAGGAAAGTATCCCCTTATATATTTTAAATGTGGTAAAATAGGTCATTATGCAGCAAAATGTCCTCACAAACATGACAGTGATGAGGAAGGAAATTCTAAAAGAATGGCACATAAAAAGAAAGGGTTCAATAAGAAAAACTTCTTCTCCAAGCAAGATGAGTCTGATGAGGATGAGTTTATGGTCATCAAAAAGAAATCAAATGAGGAAAGTGATCATGATGAAGGCCAAGAAGCATTATTCATGGCACTCGCAGAAGATGATGACTCAGGGCTGGAAGGAAATGTAGATGAACTGTTAATAAGCACCATTGAAGAAAATGAGAAACTATGAAACAAAATCATTTCTCTCAAAGTGGAAAACGAGGAAATAAGAAGGAGAGAAGATCTCTTGGAAGCAAAGCTTAAAGAAACAGAAGAGACTTGTGAAGAACGCGAGGCCGAAATAGTGTCTCTGAGAAAGGAGTTGGAGCAAATTAAAAAGGGTTGTAAAAGCTCTCAAATACTTGAGACTATTATGAAAAATCAAAAACCTCAGCATCACAAGTCTGGAATAGGTTTCAAAGGAGAATCCTCAAGCACTAAGAATAGTGTGAAAAGCTATGCCAATGCACTTTCTTGCAATCCAAAAGATGAAAAAATATGTTATCAAAAGTGCATCCCAGACCCCAAGAATGAAGAGAGAATTACTCCAAAGAAGAATGTGGAGATGAATCATGGACACTATAACAAATACAAAACTGTACTCCACCAAGGGCCCATCGCAAATTCGAAGAATGAGGGAGGAGTAATTCCCAAGATGGAAATCGACTCAAATCGTGATTTCTTCAACAAGTACAAAACCATCTTTCTTGGACACTGCTTTCACGGTAAAAAATTCGGTCATCAAGCCAGACATTGTATGGCTCACAGAAGTGAAAAGACAAATCTAAAGGACCAAATAATGAACTCATATTCCCCCAAAAGGCAGGGGCAAATCAAAACGTTCAATCCATTTGATCCTTTGACCAAATTTGATCTGATTTGCTCTTTCTGCTACAATAATGGACACTATGAACAAGACTACCCACTCAAAGGAAGAAAGACGAGTAGCAAGAACCCCAGTATGGACAAATGTGGCCTGGCTCTATATGCTCAGAATAATGAAAACCAGTGGTTTGCAGATAGTGGGTGCTCCAGACACATGACAGGAGACAGAAGGAAGTTTGTCTCACTTTGAAAAAAGGAAGGGAATGTGTCCTTTGGAAGCGGATCAGGCAGAATTGCAGGAAAAGGAACAATTACTCTGATCAATGGAAAAGGAAAAGCTCAAGATGCTCTGCTAGTTGACGGACTGAAGCACAACCTCCTGAGTGTCAAGCAAATCTGTGGTCAAGGACATAAGGTTGTTTTCAGCACCAAAGACTGTGAAATAAGGAACTCTACCTCAGGTAAACTTGTGGCAAAAGGGGTGAGAACACCAAACAACATTTACATACTGAACAAGATTCAAGAAAATATTTGCTACGTGAGTCAGACAGATGAGAGTTGGCTATGGCACAAGTGACTTGGACATACAAGCTTCAAAAATCTGATCAATATCAGCAATATCAAAGTTGTACGAGACATCCCAAAACTATTCAAACCAAATCAGGGAGTATGTGATCCTTGTCAACATGGAAAGCAGACCAGAACCAACCATAAGACAAAGGAACACTATACATCGAAGCCCTTGGAAATCATCCATGCTGATGTGTGTGGGCCAACTAGAAATCAAGCACTCCAAGGAGAAAGGTACTTTGTGTTATTTGTTGATGATTATACTAGAATGATGTGGATATATTTCATAAAGTATAAATCTAAAACTTTTGAGTGTTTTAAGAATCTAAAAGCCCTTGTAGAAAATGAAAAAGATTCAAAAATTAAGTGCCTCAGAACAGACAGAGGAGGAGAATTCACATCAAACGAGTTTAGTGAGTTCTGTAACATTCATGGAATTAAAAGAGAATTCTCAGCTGCCAGAACACCTCAGCAAAATGGGGTAGTTGAAAGAAGAAACCGAACAGTCCAAGAAATGGCAAGAACCATGCTATTAGCAGCAGACTTATAGCTTAGATTCTGGAGAGAAGCAGTATGGACAACTGTCTATACACTGAATCAAACTCAATTAAGACCAAATTGTGAAAAAACTCCTTATGAGCTATGGAACGGAAGACCTGCTTCGGTGAAGTATTTAAAGATTTTTGGAAGCAAGTGCTTCATAAAAATAAATGATGGTTCACCAGGAAAGTTTGATTCTTGGGTTGATGAAGGGATATTTCTTGGATACTCTACACGGAGCAAGGCTTACAAGTACTAGAATTATCGGCTGAAGAAAATAGTGGAAAGCATTGATGTAAAGGTTGATGAAGAACTTCCAATAAAGGAAATTGAAGAACATGAAGATGACTTTCTCCTTGAAGAAGAAGAACCTAAAGAAGAAGAGATAGATGATGAAGAAGAAGAAGAGAAAAGAGAACCACCTCATACCCCTTCAAAGATGAAGTATGTCGAAAGATATCATCTAGAAGAACAAATCATTGGCGATAGAGATGAAGGTGTGTAGACCCGAAGAAGGATAACAACCTTACCCAAGAGAAAATTCATTGCCCTCCTATCTATGATAGAACCAGAAACATTTACAGAAGCAAGTAAGGATCCTCATTGGGTAAAAGCCATGGAAGAAGAAATGTCCCAAATTGAGAAGAACAAGACATGGGAGCTGGTACCTCATCCAAAGGACAAAAACATAATAGAAACCAAATGAGTGTTCAAAAATAAAATGAATGAGGAAGGATAGGTTATCAGAAACAAATCAAGACTTGTCTGCAAAGGCTATTCACAAATTGAAGGAATTGACTTTGAAGAGACATTTGCACTAGTGGCCCGTATGGAAGCTATCAGGATGTTCTTAGTGTTTTCTTGCTCAAAAGGATTAAAAATCTATCAAATGGATGTGAAATCAGCATTTCTAAATGGGGAACTCAAAGAGGAAGTCTACATGGAGTAGCCAGACGGTTTTGATCTGACAGCAGGAAAGGACCTAGTCTGTAAGTTGAAAAAGGATTTATATGGATTGAAACAAGCTCCTAGAGCTTGGTATGCAAGATTGGATCACTACCTACAACAACAAGGCTTCAAAAAGGGAGTGGCTGGAAGTAATCTATACATAAAGACAGATCAAGGTAAGTTACTAGCTGCTCTTGTTTATTTCGATGATCTAATTTTTGCTAGTAATAACAATGAAATGAGCCATGAATTTTCTCAAAACATGTCAAAAGAGTTTGAGATGTCAATGATAGGAGAGTTGTCCCACTTCCTTGGACTTCAAATATCTCAAACCAGAGCAGGATTGTGTATATCTCAAACCAAATATCTAAAAGACGTGCTCAAAAAATATGGAATGGAGGACTGTGCACCCATGAGCGCACCTATGACCACCAACTACAAACTAAGCAAAGATGATGACTGCCCTCTAGTGGATGAAACTCATTATAGGTCAGTGATCGGAGCCCTTCTTTACTTAATAGTTACACGACCAGACATAATGCAAGCAGTAGTAATGGTGGGAAGATTTCAATCTGCTTCCAAACAATCCCATTTATTAGCTGTAAAAAGAATTCTTAGATATCTGAAGGGAACTTCTGATTTCAGTCTTTGGTACCCAAAGAACTCAACACTAACTGTAATTGCATACACCGATGCTGATTGGGCTGGAAGTATAGATGATCGGAAAAGTACTAGTGGAAATGCATTCTTCCTAGGAGACTGTTTGGTATCCTGGCTCAGCAAAAAACAGTCATCCATATCATTATCCATAGCTGAAGCCGAGTATATTGTTGCAGCAGACTGTTGTACTCAGATACTATGGATGAAGGAAGCTATAAAAGATCTCAACATATGTACAGATCAACCAATTACCGTCTATTGTGACAACACAAGTGCTATCAGTCTCAGCAAAAATCTAGTGATGCACTCAAGAACCAAACACATACCAATCAAGTATCATTTCCTCCGTGAGCAAGTAGTTGAACAAAACATTGTCCTGGAATATATCAGTACTAAGGAGCAAATAGTTGATATTTTCACAAAACCTCTTCCTCGAGAAGCATTCGAACATCTGCGTCAAAAGATGGGGGTTATTTCTTTATCATCACTCAAGTTCATTCATAAAGATGTAGTAGGACAGGGGGAGTCTGTATGCATTCCTTTGCCATTGATGTCAAAGGGGGAGAGAGAGCAGAAGAATATTGCCATCAATAAAAAAGGGGGAGATTGTTGGACACAAATTGTCATTGATGTCAATATGGAAATATTCAAGGAAGGAGACAGAGCCAAAGAAGAGGAGCACACAGAGCCAAGAGGAGCCAAGAGGAGCAGAGGTAGTTAAGAGTTGTATGAAGTTGTTGGTGAACACTGGTGAAGGTTGCTGCAGCTATTGAACACTATTGAAACACTTGGAGAAAAGTTGTTGAAACACTAATTTCTCCATTACTGAAACACCAAACTTTTCCGCAGCTATTCGACACTTGGGAAAAATTTGCCGATACACTAGTTTTGGCATTGCTGAAACACCGGTTTTGGCGTTGCTGAAACACCAATTTCGGCATTGCTGAAACACCAACCGTTTCCGTGACGACATTATATTTTCAGCACATCGTAAACATGAGGAAGCTAAAGTGAATGGAGGGAAGCCAGAAGGTCGAGCGAGTGTTGAGGAAGCTGAAGCTCAAGCGAGCGGGGAGGAAGCCAAAGAGACATTGAGTAAGTGGAAATGAATGGACAAAGGCATGAGAATGTATAAAACAGTAAAAACAGAGAACTGTTGTTGCTGTTGGTGTGGTGAAGAACCAGAGTATGAGGTAGTAGAAGCAGCAGAGGCTGTAAAGGCAGTGGAAGCAGCAGAGGCAGGAGAGCAGGAGTGAGACAATCTCAGCTGAATAGTGTGTAGTAGCATACCTGTTTATACGAAGGTTGGTTTGGAGCCCAAGAGGTTGGAGCCTCAGAACTAAACTAGACTGAAGTCATTGGGGGCAGGTGCTCCTAAGTGTAGAACCACTGCAAAACAGAGTTGGTGCTCTGGAGGTTGGAGCCTGGCAACTATTCACAATCAGATTTATACTTATATTGTATTTATTTCATTGCACTGTTTTGAGTTTTAATAAAAGCATTAATTTCAGCTGTTGATTTCTGTGTTCTGTGTATACATACACATATCTATATATGTTGTTGGCAATCACTAGAACAATTAAAAAAATAAATAAATAGTAAGAAATATTTCTTCACCCCCCTCTCAGTATTTCCAACAAAGCTTCCGATAAGACTATCTTGGAGAGATATTGGATAGTATTGTAATGCACCTTGGCTTCTCCACAACACGAAGCTAGTACATCTCTTTGGAGGAGCAGGCAGATGTGGTTGTAAAGTTCCACTATTGGAGCTAGTGGTTGGACATGGATGTATTGTATGACTGGAACTTACACTTATTTATATAATAAGAGCCAGCACGTTTCATGCATATGTTGTATTGCATTCCGGCTATATTTTTTACTCTAAATGGCATATGCATTTTCTTTCTTACACATGCATGTATGGACTATTCTATATGAGTATGTATGAATATTTCTGAAATGTGTTGTTGGTTTAACCATCACTTTGGATTTCCAACTAACTTGCATTCCATCTTGTGATGTATCTTCGCTCGTGTGTTCCCTTCCCATCTGAGTACTATTACAGGTTGCCAAGGGGTGCACTCATCTTAACCCACTTGTGTTAGAACCTCTCATGCACCTTCCTTGACTCACTACAACTGTCACACCCTTGATACCAACAAAGTTATCTTACTTGCCTCTGTGCAAAATTGTAGTCAAGAAATTACCATATAACCCACTGCTGGGACTCCTACACCAAACAGTCTGAGGTATAATTGGGACTTCTTACCAGGGAGATCCCCTTGACATGTTGGTGGGTCCAGCACCGTCAACATTTTTGGGGCTAGGAGGGCCAGATGACAAGCTGCGTCCTCTCATCCGGTTTTGAACCTTTGCATATCTTTCATGGATTCTTGCACTCTTCTCCATCCACGATGTTTTTCGAATCATGAAGATGTCACAGTCATGAGGGAGTTCTTCGATCACTTGTCCACTTACATGTATGATGGTGAAGGCAAAGCCGTCTGGCCTGAGTACTTACATGGATTTCTTTCCATGCTTCATGAGGAAGATGGGTGTTCTGATGAGTAGGCCAGCTTGTTGCTTGCATACACACTTCGCGAATCTCCACTTCGATGGTTGTGCAGCTTGCCGACTAACAGTGTGCACTCACTTGAGAACTTATGTGATCTCATTGAAGACACTTTCTATCATTTTGATCCAGACCATCTTGACCGAAAACTGTTACAGCAATGGAAGGCTCTGCATGAATCGATCATGGATTTTTGGCAGCATTTCCATGACTTGCAGTTTCAAGCTCTGAGGAGCCAGATGAAATTTTCTTATCTTTGGGACTGGTTTGAGTATTGCCTTAAGAAATCTGCCTGTCCCAAGAAGAAGCTTGAAATCAAGCCTCACTCAACATTCTTCACTGATGGAGCTACGCAATCTCATGTGGATGTAGCTACTGTCTCGATTGAATGTACACCATCCCCTCATTCAACAACTCCACCACTACCAAGTGATGTTGAGGATCATACTCACTCACGTGTTCAGCTTACACATCCTCCCAACATCACTTCACTCAATTTTTGTGTAATGTTGGCTATGAGTCCCTCGAGTTCTCATATGCATTATGCTCGACGAACTTCATCTTTGTACTTGGTTGCTCCTCCAAATGATATTTTCTTGTGTTCATCCATTCCAAACTCTTCACTTGTTGTGAATGAGGAACAAGCCACTGATGAAGTTGGTGTTGCACAACTAACATGCGTTGTGATTCATGAATAGTATGAGTGGGAGCTTGAGCATCAACACTCGGTGAAGGATGACTCCCTTCTGTCCGAGCCCCCTCTGTTCTTTCCTAACATATTTGGTGAAACTTCCATCCATGATTTTGCAGTAGTGTCTTCATCCATGGATGCACCCATTATTGATCACTTGTGGGACTCACCGGATGTTGGTCCTTTATTCCACAATAGAGAGGATAAGTTATTCATTTAAAATCCACTTGATCTTTCATATGTATTTTCCGGAAGCAAAGAAGATGAGTTTTTTCACTTTTCATCTACCCCTCTGTTTGATTCATCAGATCATGAGGATGCCGATGAAATCATTTCTTTTTCTGATCGTGGCGGTCGTGATCCATTTACTCCCATATTTGATCACGATCATGAATCTATCACTGTTCATCTTTCGAAGCCACCAGTTTATAATGGTCTACTTGATGATGGAGTTGAAACACCCAAGAGTGTCGAGGCACTTCAGCCCGAGCTGATGGTTATGTCAGGCCCTTGCTCTCTTGGGGTTAGTCTCACTTCCGACCATGAAACTGTTCAATCACCCAAGGCTCCCCATCACTCATCTGTATGCGTTGAATATCAATCTCACATACAGATCATACTTCCTCCACTCGAACTACACGATCCCATCACTCATGCATTGGAGGAATCTTACATTGCAAGCACTCATTTGCAATGCAAGTTATCTTTGTTTCTTTCATTTTCTTTCAACTCATAGTCAAGAGTGTGCTTATGCTTCAAAGATGTGCGTAGTGTCACACAACACCATGATAAGTCCACAGAATTCTCGTCATGCACTTGCACTCACTTATGTCCTGTGGACACTTTGAAATACGAAGTGTGGTTGTCTCCATTGTTATATATTTCGTGCTTTCTGGTTTGCACAAATGGGTTGCTCGTGGACCAAGCCTTCACCAACATGGGTCAACCAATGCGTCGGTGGTTGAATTGGAAGTATCAATTCACGTGATCAGGCCCATGCATCATTAGTATAGGAGTAGGAGTAGTATTTGATTTCAGTTAGTTTTCTTGCATTCTTGTTTTCTAACTTGGTTTGTTTGTTTATTTGTTTTCTTGCTTGTTTGCTTACCTACTTTGGTTTCACTTTTGCTTTTGCTCTTTCTTTGCTTTGTTGGTTTTTAGTTCGCTTGTTTTATTTGTAGGTTAGTTTTACATGAAACCATGTATGAATCTTGAAACAAGCTGGGTGAAGTAAAAGAGGGCTTGTACAACTATCAATACTTGGTTATCTATCATCTTGCCTCTATATGAAGAAATTGTTACTTTTAGTCCATGATATGTCGAAGAAAAATACGTATTGTTCGAGGTGAACCTTGGTGAAAACACAACACTTGTGTGCTAACTAGTGTCACCTTCTCTAGTCAGTTGTTTTTGGGTTAACCCTTTTCAGCTCAGTCAAGTAGAGTAAGGTGAGGAGGAAAACCTTAACAGGCATGTCAGAGATACCATAAATTGCTTCTCTGTTGGAACAACCTCTTCTACTCTCAATAAGTCGAGATCCCTCTTCCGCCTCTAAAATGAATAAGTTCTATGTATAGTTATGAAAAAATGAAATAGTCAAAAAATTAAAAATTAAAATGAATAAGGTGAAAGAAGAGAAAGGCATCCTGTGCAGGGAGGTGATGCAAGTAACTCTGTCGAGGTACTGACCAGGCTCACTAGCAGCGGATCCATGCTTGTGTTCCTATGTGGCTCCACCAGGGTACTGTCCAGGCATATTGGTAGTGGAGCACCACCAGAGATGAAACTAAGACTCTGACGACTATATTGTTTGTGCACCAATATACCCCTCAACCCCAATCAAAACAACTATGTTTCCTTGGCTTGCAATGTGCATAAATCGACCAAGAGTTTGGTAGATGCTACATGTTACAATCAAGCTAGTGTGAAACCAAGATGAGCTGAGAACTGAACAATACTTCCAAATGTGTTAGACTTTCTTTTCATGAACAAGTTGTATTCAGAGAGTTGGAGTTCTACCAGTGTGTTTCCAATTGTTGTAGCAGCTACAACCACCCTCGAAATTTTTTTTGGAGCCTTCCTACCAACCTTTCGCAACACATTGTCTTGCTTCGTCAAGTACACAAGCTTCAGTGTTTTGCTTGCACAAAGGCAACATGTCAATCATAGCTTGATGCATTCCCCTAATAGGCTGATCAGCTGGACTTGTTCCAGCTACAGGATGAGAAACTCCCCCAAGAAATTGCACATTTATGGAGGGCAACCAGCCTTCCCTCCAGAAATTGCACAATCCTGTCTGGAAGCCTACTAGGTAATTCTGCCAGTCAACACTCACAATGAAAATTACACAAATTTTCCCTAGCAAGGCTGCTCAACCCAGAATTTGCACAAATCTGGGTAGCAGTCAACTACTCTGTCGAGAAGTTTCACAAATCTCCTGGTTAGCTAGCACAACTCCCAACCAGAAATGTGCATTTCCTTCAAGCAGTTGAGTAGCTGCATGCATGAGCAGTTTAGTTGACCAGTTCCACCCGGGATCGAGGAAAATTGAATTGCATGCATAACTTGCTTTTTCCCAGAATAGAAAAAGGCAACATGCAAAAGGCATCCCATGATTCAGGGAGATATTTTTAGCTGTTGGAGGTTATATGCAAAGTTGTTTTATAAACTTTCCTCCAAGTGTCGCTTTTTCCTAGATTTGTGGCATGCACATCATGAGCTCAAAACTTATTTATTCGACAAATCATCACTTATTCTTAAACATCTATCTTGGAGCTCTGACATCCCACAACACATCCAGGACTCTTTGACACATCTGGCTCAGCTATTCATGGGTAAGTGGCCTCAACTCAACTTTTTCAGCATTTTTGTTGCTTTTTGTGTTATCGCTTGATTGAGTGTTGTTTTCTTGATTTCTTTGAGTGCTTGTTATCGTTTACATGTACACTAGCTTTTCCTAGCACTATTTCCATTTTCGTTTCTATCTCACTATTGTTGCATTCATGAAACTGTTTTACATGAATAGTCACCAATTCAGTGACTCGCTTCACCCACATGCATGTTGATTTATTTACTGAATCTTTCATTCATGTTTTCATGCAATATCAATCAATTCTTCTTTCACTTAGTGTCGCCATGCATTCACTGTCATATTTTCTTTCAGTTTCCCGTTAGCAAGTTGGGCCAACCTTGGCCTAGACTCTACCTTCAATGAGACAACATTGTTCAATCTAGGGAAGGAAGGCTCTACCTTCCTCTCCAGAAATGCGCATTTCTTCCTGACACTATCCTCCAAGAATGTTTTGTGCATTTCTGAGGGAAAATGACTGCTGGCCCAGAAAATTGTGCAATGCAATCCCTGAGTCTGCAATCACTCCCAGTTGGAATTGTGCATTGTGTAATCCCAACAGCCAGTAACCAGTTTGGATTGCGCATTGCACAGATCTAGCAGCCAGTATTGCCTCCCACAAAGCCCAGACTGGCTTTTGCATAGTTCTGGCAGCTAGTCACCCATCCTCCTAGAAGCAATTGTGTAATCTTGCCCATCAGTTTCCCAGGTATGTGTTGTGTCATTCCCCGAATTTGCTTTGGTTTTTGCTGACAGATTTCTTTCCATGCATTTTGATTGTCTCAAGATCTTTCCAGTGTTCATCCACCTCTTAGTAGTACCAGATCAATGGCCTCCAAGAGAGCAGGATCACCGGATACTGATGGAAATGCAGTTGGAGTAGCAGTTGAGCGAGTGTCCTCTAGTTTACCAATCTATGAAGATACAAAGTTGTATCTAGACAGGGACATCAAACTGAAGTGGCAAAAGGTCAATGAAACATTTGCTGGCACTTTTGAGGAAGACCTTGAAGACCATCATGTGTACATGAAAATTCACAAGTTCGGCTTGTATCAGATTGTATGCAGATACCCCACGTTCCCGTGAGCTGACATGATACAATGGATCGTCTCTCACACTGATCCCAAGACAATGACCTTGCGTAGTGTTAGTGGGACGAAGCTTGCGACCTTCTGGGCATGAGATTATGATGAGATGTATCAGATGTCAGAGCTCGTGACTGTCATGAAGACTCCATTTAGCTTACCCAACACCAGTGATAACTCCATATACATTATAAAGAATAGGGTAAAGGAGTCAGCTCGATTCAGGTTGACACCGAACCATATCTACAAGACAAAGATACTAAGGAAGGTGTACCAATACTTGGTCATATTTTCATGATGATTGTATGGCCAAGCAAACACGAAACCTTCTCACAGAGTTGGGCGATCGCACTAGACCTACTGGCTAGAGAAGGAAAACCATGTAACTGGTTCAACATATTGGCTCATCAGCTGAAGGATCAGGTAACAAAGGCTCGACAGTCACCCTGAGGTATGGATGCATAGATTTACATGCCTACCTACATCTTAGATGCAGTATGTTCTCTACAAGAGTTCTCAGGTTTGGAGTGGGCATGGTCACTGGCGGAGACTGCTGTGAACACATATTTCAAGTTGTTGTCCAAATGCAGCTTCAAAGGAGTAATCACACGGTTTTCCGATCATTTTGTCACCACTGTGTACAAGATTATATTCAAACAGGATCCACCCTGCATGTCAGAGGAAGCGATGGAGGCATTGATAGGCATTGCAGATTGGTATGCCTCACCATCCCGCACCTTCATCCGAATGTTCAGCGCGAAGAAGGCTCCGCATGTTCTATCGAAGTTTTCCTTGGATGCACTTGTCATGCATGTAATAGCATATCACATCTCAGTAGGATTGACAGCTAGACTACACTAGAAGAAGAAGGCACCTTCGCCCACTCTTCCATTGCAGATTAGGTTATATGAGATCCGGAGTATCAAGCAAGTGGATTTCAAAGTGATACAGATGAAGAAGTACCCACTCGACCTCTGAAGCTACAATCCATATGACCCACATTGCATTGTGAAGGATCACTGCATGAGAGTTCAGTTCAAATGAATCCATGAGGCATTTCATTCAGCTGAGGAGGACCCATGGAGATATTGCTACAGTTTCTCCAGACCCAATGAACTGGTCAGCTTCGCTATGGAGTGGTTAGTGAAGCAACATGAAGTACCATCATGGAGAGCACCAACAGTAGTCGTGGAAATAGAGGTAAGCATACTAGTGCACGATAAAGGTAAGGGGAATATTGTTGATCACATGGAGGAGGAGAAAAGATACAAGTTTCAAGCATATCCACTTGTAGAACAAGTAGCTATGGCTATAGATGCTAAGAGGCACGAGTGCGACATGCGAATCACACAAAGGCAGAGGGATAAGATAATAATGGAATAAGCAGAGAAGGATTTGCATGAGCTGAGGGAGAAACTCTGAAAAGAACAAGAGTTGTGTAAACAGGAGAGGGAAGCGTAGCAGCTGCAGATACAGCAGCGGGCGCAACATGTGAAAATATATGAAGCAACACCCATACAAGTAGTTGATTCATCAGAACAGCTAGCATCAAGCAAAAGGGGTGAACCATCGTAGGAGCAAGACTTCGCTCATGAGATAGAACAAGAACTTCAACAGTTGGATTTAGACATGTAGCAACGAGAGTTGGAACAGGACACCGACCTCATGCCTCACCAGAAAGAGGTCGACTCACCCACTTCAATGCAACCAGATGATGAGAAAGTATCAAATGACCAAGGAGGCACTAAGATCCTTGGTGATCAGTTGGAAGGAGAGATGCACAACATCTCATTCGACGAGTCTGAACATAGAGTTTTGCAATCTCGCAAAGTGTCAACTCTGGAGGACCATACATCTCCTACGCAAGTTGAGGAATGAGTGATCATGAATGATGTGAGAAAAGATCCAGTAGCCTTGGCTGTGCAACTAGTGCAAGTATTTTCTTTCTGATAGCTGAGAATGAGCGAATGGCAAAGGAACTTCAGACGGCCAAGCAAGGAGGAGACTTGCTGAATATGTCCACCCAAGATGAACTGAAGAAGGAAATACTATATGAAGTATTGTCCCTTGACATATTTATGTGAGCTTTGTACTCCAATTTTGGTACCGTGCACAAGGCAGTTGTCCATCTCAATGGATGGCAACAACGATGTGCTAGAAGAGCATGTATCTTGATGAACTTGGATGCTACTGTTGATGACATGTAAACATGGACAATGAAGTACAAGGGAGCCCCACTTCACTTGTCTAAGATGATTAGGGCCAATGTGGTTGAGTTGAAAGCACGTATCTGGAGTCATATATGGAATTATGAAGAGCTCTCACACTTCATCACTAGCATATAGGATTCCCATGCACAAGTATTCAGGAGTATGGATGTTGTGGTGCACACAAATGCGATCCCATTTATTGGGACTCTCACCCAGGTGAAGATAAAGAAACATGTCTGACTAGAGCTTGACTCATACTTCGAGGAGATGATGTGCATTGCCACTAGCCCAGATTTTCCCATCAGTGCAGACATCATGCACAAGTATCTTGTTGGTCCGTCTACATTGAAGACAATGATTTGCATGCTTTGAGACAAGTTGGATAGAGAAGCCTGAATAGTGTACCTGGATACTATGGAGGCAAGAGTCAGGTTTTAGAAAGATGTCACTGTGGATCACACGGACACCATTAAGGACTCCCGATCTTGGCATCAGTATGTTACTGTCAATTAGCATGAAGATGTTGAGGAGTTGGACTTCTTTGGTTGTCTAAGTCAGAGAAATGCCTATCATGGCTTACTCAAGCCATATTTTTCACATGGTTACATGTGCATTGTAATGTTAATTCATGTCAAGTGTAAGTCAAGTGTCAATAGTTGGATGTAACATTCATAGAGTAGGTGAAGAGTCATGAGGGTAGTTGAATTGTCACAAAGGGGAATATAAAGGGTCACCCCCCCCCTTGCTATAAATAGTCCCTAATAACTCATTTTATAGGTTTTTGGTCAGCAAAGCTTCTGATAAGACTATCTTGGAGAGAGCTTGGACAATATTGTAATGTGCCTTGGATTCTCCATTGCACGGAGCTAGTACATCTCTTTGGAGGAGCAGGAGGATGTGGCTATAACGTTCCACTATTGGAGCTAGTGGTTGGACATGGATGTATTGTATGACTGGAACTTACACTTCTTTATATAATAAGATCCAACAAGATTCATGCATATGTTGCATTGTATTCCAAATATCTTGTCTACTCTAAATGCCATATGTATTTTCTTTCCTATGCATGCATGTATGGACTATTCTGTATGATTATGTATGAATCTTTCTGAAATGTGATGTTGGTTTAACCATCACTTTGGATTTCTAGCTAACTTTCTTTCCAGCTTGTGATGTATATTTGCTCATGAGTTCCCTTTGCATCCAAGTACTATTACAAGTTGCCAAGGGGTGCACTCATCTCAACCCACTTGTGTTAGAACCTCTCATGCACCTTCCTTGACTCAATACAATTGTCACACCCTTGCTACCAACAGAGTTATCTTACTTTCCTCTGTGTGAAATCATAGTCAAGGCATTACCATACGACCCACTGTTGGGACTTCTACACCAAATGGTCTGAGGTCTAATTGGGACTTCTTACCAGGGAGATCCCCATGGCATGTTGGCGGGTCCAACACCGTCAACAAAAACATTATAGATATGTTTGAAACCTTGAAGACACTTTTCAAGTAGTATGATTGAAGCGCTCATGCAATGACATTGGAGAAGATTGCTTGGGTATCATGCAGAGTCTTGGAGACCCCCATTATGGTTACTAAAGTTGTCATTGATGAAATAAATGTTTTGAAGATTAATTGATGGCATTGTCGAAGGAAATTTTGAAGATATTGTTGGGTGTGGAGCCTGATTATCTTCTGTATTCAAAGGTTTCAGCTGGATGTATACCCCAGGAAGACTATACCCCCTCCACGCGGCGGGGGGGGGGAGGGGGGGGATAAACCCCACCCCCGGGGGGGTCTGGGGCCAGTGTCCCCTGGCGGGGTCGGGGCAGCGCCCCCGAACTAAAGTAGATGTAAAATTTCCTTGTAAAAGTCTAGTAATTTCTAGTCAATCTGGGTTGTTCATTAGGTGGATGATCTGACAGTAGAAGCTATGTTTAATTTAGGGTTTTTTTCCCTAGAAGGCAACCCCTCACTATATATGAGGGAATTGTATTGTGTCTATGTATATTTGATTCTAAGTGAGGAAGAGAGAGGAGATTGAGAGAAAAGAGGGTGTTACAGCAGATTTGCTGTAGGTTGTATCTCTTCAGTTTGTTGGATAATATAATAAAAGAAGGACTGGCTGTTTCTCCATGGATGTAGCCCAAACTAGGTGAACCACGTATATCCGTGTCTCTCTTATTTTATGCGTTTTCTGTATTTATATTTCTGAAATATTTTATGTGTTCCATTACTCTGTAATATATAATTTTCTAACAACTGGTATTAGAGCCGAAGGTCTATTTGGCTGATAAACTCACAGGAGAGAAGGGTTTCTGGTTCGAGTCGGAGCAATGGCGGAAGATGGTAGGTTTAGGGTCCGACAAGTATGACAGACACAGAATGGGATATTCTCGACGAAAAGGCACTTAGAATAATATGGCTGTGCCTAGCAGCGTCGGTAGTGTTTAATATTTCAAAGGAAACGACAACACAAGGTTTAATGTCGGCATTGGCCAAACTATATGAAAAACCCTCAGCCTCAAATAAAGTATTTCTTATGAAGCGTTTATTTAATATGAAGATGTCAGAAGGTGGATCTGTTGCAGGCCATTTAAATGATTTTAATACAATTACAAGTCAGTTAAGTTCTATAGGGGTAAATTTTGATGATGAAGTTAGGGGTCTATTATTTCTGTGCTCATTGCTAGAAAGTTGGAATGGTTTAGTTATGGCCATTAATAACTCTGTTTCTGGATCTAGTACTTTAAAGTTTGATGATGTTGTCGGTGCAATCCTTAGTAAGGAAATGCGTCGGAAAAGCTCTGGTGAGACATTAGGTAATGCTTTGACTGCAGAGACTAGGGGAAGAAAAATGGAAAGAGCAAAGAGCTTAGGGTATCGCAGTAAGTCAAGAAAAGGTAGATCCAAGTCCATATCGGGGATAGTGTGCTGGAAATGCAGGAAGAAAGGACACCTGAAGAAAGACTGCAAGTCTCGGAAGGGAAAAGAAGGAGACGCACAACAAGAAAACAATCATGAAGTGAATGTAACAGGTGATGTGTTGCAAGATGCTTTGATTCTTTCATTAGAAAATATTATTATGATTGATGCCTGGGTGGTAGATTCAGGGGCCTCATTCCATGCCACACCTAATAGGAAACATTTTCATGATTATGTTCAAGGAGATTTTGGACAGGTTCGATTGGGTGATGATAAACCCTGTAAAATCGTTGGAATGGGTACAATTTTCATTAAACAACAAAAGGGAATCAGTGGTTATTAAAGGAGGTAAGGCATGTTCCAGATCTGAAGAAAAATCTGATTTCAACAGGGCAATTGAGAGGTGAAGGTTGCGTAAGTACTTTCACAAATAAAACCTGGAAGGTCACTAAAGGATCCTTGATAATAGTGAAAGGAGAAAAAGTTGGTACATTGTATTTATGCAATGGTATTTCTAATTCTGTTAATGCTATAACCTCTAGAGCAGAAGGTATGGCATTATGGCATCATAGGCTTGGACAATTGAGTGGGAAGGGGATGCAGATTATTCACTCAAGAAATTTGTTGCTAGGTTTGAAGCATGTTGATTTAAAATTCTGTGAGAATTGTGTTTATGGAAAACAGAAGAGAGTTAGATTCCTTATAGTTGGGAAAGAAAAGAAGAGCGAAAAATTAGAGCTTGTGCATACATATGTATGGGGACTTGCTAAGGTATCATCTCTTGGTGGCTCTCATTATTATGTTACTTTTATTGATGATGCAATAAGAAAAAACTGGATTTATTGTATTCAAAATAAATCTGATGTATTTGATACTTTCAAGAAATGGAAAGCTTTGGTTGAAAATGAGACAGGGAAAAGGTTGAAATGTCTAAGATCAGATAATGGAGGTGAATATTATAGCAAAGAGTTTGATAGGTACTATTCAGAGAATGGAATTCACAGAGAAAAGACAGTTCTAGGAACACCACAAGAAAATGGTGTGTCAGAAAGGATCTACAGGATAATCATGGAGTGTGCAAGGTGCATGAGATTGCATGCAGGATTGCCTTTACAATTTTTGGTAGATGCTGTAGATACTGCTGTTTATCTAATAAGCAAAGGGCCTTCAAGTTCCTTGGATGGTGGTTTTCCAGAGGAGGCATGGATAGGTAAAAAGGTAAACTACTCATTTTTAAAGACTTTTGGTTGTGAAGCCTTTGTCCACATTAATAAAGAAAATAGAACAAATCTTGAGGCAGAATCAAATAAATGTACCTTTATTGTATATGGTGTTAATGATTTTGGTTATCGCTTATATGATTATGAAAATCACAAAATCATTAGGAGCAGAGATGTAATATTCAATGAAAAGGTCCTGTATAAGAATCAGTTGCAGGAAAAGAAACGGGAAGAAGAAAACAATGAATACACAGTTCTTGATGAAATCACTGAAAAAATAAAGGTGCCTGAAAATAATAATAATCAACAACCACAACAGCAGCAACCACCACAACAGCAACAGGCACCCCAAACACCTGAAAGCGGTGTTACAAGATCTACCAGGATAACTAGACCCCCTGAACGATACTCTCCTTCATTATATTATTTATTGTTGACTGATTCCGATGAACCCGAATGTTATGAAGAAGCAATGCAGGTTGAAAGCATGAAGAAGTGGGAGTTAGCCATGGAAGAAGAGATGGACTCCTTAATGCATAACTAGACTTGGGATTTAGTCAGGTTGCCTGCAGGAAAAACTACATTGAAGAATAAATGGGTTTACAGGTTGAAGGAAGAAGATGGGAGGAAAACAGAGGTACAAATCTAGACTTGTGGTGAAGGGGTTTGCACAGAAGAAAGGTATTGATTTTGATGAAATATTTCTCCTGTTGTTAAAATGACTTCAATCAGAACTATTTTAAGTCTAGTAGCAGTTGAATATTTGCATCTTGAGCAGTTAGATGTAAAGACAACCTTTCTCCATGGGGATTTGGAGGAAGAGATATATATGCAGCAGCCACAAGGATATGAAGTTAAAGGGAAGGAGAAACTAGTGTGCAAGTTGAAGAAGAGCTTGTATGGCTTAAAATAGGCTCCAAGGAAATGGTATCTAAAATTTGACAAGTTTATATCTGAACAAGGTTATACTAGATCTCACTCTGATCATTGTGTTTATCTAAAAAAGCAAAATGATGGCAGCTATATTATATTGTTATTGTATGTAGATGACATGCTTGTTGCAAGGTCTAACATACAAGAAATAAATGTGCTCAAAAGAAATTGGCAAATTCATTTGCAATGAAGGATTTGGGAGCTGTAAAACAAATCCTTGGTATGAGAATAATTAGAGACAGGAAAAATCGTAAATTAACATTGTCTCAAAGTGAGTACATAGAAAAGGTGTTGAAAAGGTTTAACATGCAGAATGCAAAACTAGTTAGTATACCTTTGGCTAGCCATTTCAAATTAAGTAAGGAGGTGTGTCCCAAGACTCAAGAAGAAATGGCTCAGTCTAAAGTTCCATATGCATCAGCAGTTGGAAGCTTAATGTATGCAATGGTCTGCACAAGGCCTGATATTGCACATGCAGTGGGAGTTGTAAGCAGGTACATGAACAATCCAGGAAAGGAACATTGGATGGCAGTCAAATGGATTCTCAAATATTTGAAAGGTACCACAAATCAAGCATTATGCTTTGGTGGTTCAAACATTGCTCTACAGGGATATGTTGATGCAGATATGGCAGGTGACAGAGATAACATGAGGAGCACTACAGGATACGTATTTATTATAAGTGGAACAACTGTTAGTTGGGTTTAAAAAATTCTAAGTGTTGTTTCACTTTCAACAACAAAAGCAAAGTATGTTGCTACTACAGAGGCTAGTAAAGAAATGATTTGGTTACAAATGTTTCTGGATGAATTAGGTAAGAAGTAGGAGTTGGGCAGGTTATACAGTGACAATTAGAGTGCCATACATGTTGCAAAGAACTCTTCATTTCATTCCAAGACTAAGCATATACAGCTCAAGTACCATTTCATACGGTCAGCATTGGAAGATGGACAATTGAAGCTAGAAAAGATACACACTAGCCAGAATCCTGCAGATATGTTAACAAAAGTTGTAACCAGGGAGAAACTGAGAATCTGCTCAATTTTAATTGGGCTTCAAGGATGATGATGAAGATGAGAAATAGCCAAGTCCAAAGAGGAGTCATTTTCCAACAAATGAAGCAGCGGTGGAGTTGCTACAGTCATTGTCCAAGTGGGAGATTGTTGAGTATGGAGCATGATTGTTTAGAGGCCTTTGTTTCAGCCGGATGTATACCCCAAGAAATTTGTACACCCCTCCACGTGGGGGGGTGCGTGGGGGACTTGTCCCCCCCATAGGGGTTTGGGGGAGGGGGGGACATCCCCCTAGCTAGGGGGTCTGAGGGCCAACGGTCCCCTAGCGAGGGTTTCGGGGTTAGAACCCCCACAGCTAAAAATAGATGTAAAATTTCCTTGTAAAAATATAGTAATTTCTAGTCAATCTGGGCTATTCATTAGGTGGATGATCTAACAGTAGAAATTATGTTTAGTTTAGGGTTTTTTTGCCCTAGAAGGCAACCCCTCTCTTTGTATGAGGGCATTGTATTTGAGGCTGTGTTATAGATGTGTATTCTCTGACTGAAAAGTAGAGAGGTGAGGGTGTGAGAGAAAACAGAGGATATTACAGCACATTTGTTGTAGGTTGTGTCTCTTCATTTTGCTGGATAATAGAAAGGAAGGACTAGCTATTCGGGGCGGACGTAGCCCAAACTGGGTGAACCACATATATCTGTGTCTCTCTTGTTTTATGTGTTTTCTGTGTTTATATTTCTGCAATATTTTATGTGTTCCATTGCTCCATAATATATAATTTTCTAACACATTATGAGCCTTACATCAAGGCTACTTATCGAAGGTAGATAAGTAGGGTCTTTCCTTTCAAATTCTTGCAAGACACTTATGCTCCACTCATGAAACTAATTATCAAATATTTCACTTGTGAGGGAAGGCTTTCCCGTCTTGATACATACCATGTTAGATTGCTGATGCATTTCACAAGGGCAAGGATGATTAATCTTCCATACTTTATGTTACACAGTAATTTGTCACCGTTTGTCATCGTCTTTGTTACCCCTCTCCTGCACCTTGAAGGACGCATTCTAGGACTTGTGAGAAGTGACAAGACTTGAAACCACTTGCATCATTCTCCTCTGAACATGAGCTTCGTATGCCCTGAAGACATCTCCTGCAGCTTGCCCCTAAAAATAGCCCTTTTTACATGAGCATTGGGCCACCATGTTCCTCCCATGCCAATGGGGAAAATCCTTTAAAAGGGGCGCGCCATTAGCGCTCTGTCCCAGAGTCACAATCGCGCCAACCTATTTGGGCAAAGTTTTTAACCAATCAACCTCGAAAAGTTCTCTCCAACTCATTCACCAACTGAATCTATGTTAGGTGACGATGGTTTGGCTTCGAATCTCCTTGAATGGGAAGTAGTTTGCCACCCTTCCATGGAAGTTTCCAAGTGATGAGGCCAAATCCATTATTGTTGTGATTGATCTTATCCCTTCCTTTTCATCTATAAAAGCTTGTCTCCATGCCTTGAGCAAGCTAGTGGTGGTGGTAATTATACTGGTGCTGAAAGGAAGATACCAAGAGATTAGAGTTGCAAGAGCCTTCTTTGTGTCCATAAGGCTTAACCTAAGTAAGGAGATCTTGTCACCAAAGAGAGAGAGGCTTGTCCCTCAACCCTTCAAGCTTTGCAAGACTTGTGTAGCTGAGCACCCAACCAAAGGAGGACTTGATGTCAGGACGCTGGTTGTATTCTCCTTTGTTGATTATTAATAATAGATGACTATCATTATGGTTCCATTCTCATTGTTGTGATGCTTAATGTTGAATTATGTCCTTCTTGACTGATGTATAATTGCATATATTAGATTTCACGCTTGTGTTTTTGTTGTTCTCTTTGTGTTCAGGTGTCCATTCACGAGGATAGTGGAGGATTGTGACCGGCCAAGGCAAAGGAACGTGGGCGACATCCCTTCTACAAACGAAAGCGTTGGAACTCAAGTAGGTCTTCATCACATACCTTTTATTTGCAATTAGGAACTTGCGTGATAGCATTGTTTGATTGTTGCTAGACCCCTTCCGGGCTAGTAGGGATCACCTCTATCCATAGAGGGGATTTACCTCTCCAACACTTTATATGCTAGAATATTGGGAAAATGGGGCATTATGTGCAAAGAAAACCTCTTCCTCGGCAATTTAGTAGTATTTACCATTTCTCCTTGATTAAAATTGTTGTTTTTCATCAGCTAAGCTTTCTGAATATTTCATGGGATAATTTCATTGCACATGAGGTATTCAAAAGCCCTCAGGTGACTCCATCAGTGCTTCACGAAGAAAGAGGGCCTTCAAACCAGCCAGATGTTCATGAGACTGAACCTATAGTTGTGTCAGTGTTTGTCACTTATGAGAAAGGCACAAGGAGACTATTTGTAGCTGCCAAACGAATATTATCTCCACCAGGGGTGGAAGGGGTCTCATTCTCTTCACCAAACAAAAGGGAAATGCTATCTTCACCCGGGGTGAAAGGGGCTTTGCCTCTTCTTCAACAGAGCAGGTACAGGACAGAGGAAAGTAACCAATGCATGATGAAGGGCCTTTTGAAGGCCAAGACAGAGATTTCATTTTGGTTGAGGAAGAGGACACTGATCTAGGCTCCCAAACCTCAAAACTCAAGGATGCGATCATCAAGGAGAAATAAGTTGAGATCTGAAGCCTATCACTTGAACTTGAGAGGGCTAAATGGATCATTGATTACCTTGAGGAACAGAATAAGCAATTGGAGGAAAAACAAACAATCATGGAGCTGCAAAACATAAGGAAAAACCAGCAATTGGCAAAGAGAAGGAAAATCAAGCTAACTTCACTAGAGCAAGAAATAGAGTCCGACCAAGAATAATGGTTGGAAAGAGTCAATATCCACCTTGAGAAGTTGTTGGACAAGGCTAATAAAGTGAATAAGATGTTGCAACACATGCCTTACCACTATTTGGCCTAGAACAAAATTTGTAAGACAAGAATAAGAAGCCTAAAAGCCAAGCTAGGGAGAGCCTTAAAGGCCAAAAAGGAGCAAGACAAGCTCAATATCTTGGTTGAAGCATCATTGGCCTAACATAGCACATGAAAAGGATCACTCATGCCAAATTTAAAGAAATTTGGTGAAGTTTTTATCATTTTTGAATTTTTGAGGCAAAAAACAGGTTTTTCTGACAGGTGCATAACGCCACCGGCGCTACGCTTTTGATGGGGGCATCTTCTTGCAAAATGGCTTACATATTTGGAATCAGCATGAAAAAATATGCATGCTCAAAAATGGTTGGAAATTTTTGACAAGTTTTGGATCTCCAAAAGGGCCAAAAACACCTCAAAAATGCCATTTCTGCCACTTTTTTAACACACAAGAAGCAGTCTTGGGAGATTGCATTTTGGGAGGGGCAAATGGACACCAAATTCAAACATTCCACTTGTCCTAGAAAGTAGACAAACCTTTCCAACAAGCCATCGTGGAGAAAATTTGGTGAAGGGGAAGGCCTCTAAATTTAGCTAGGAAAAGGCGCTACGCATACAATCAACGACACTATACATAGGAGAAATTTTTTCTAATTTTGCTCAAAACTCAGAATTTTCACCTAGTTTTTTCTTAGTTTGACTTTTTCTCTCTCATGATCAAAATCATGATGTAAAATGATGTAAATTGATGTTCTTTGTTGTAAAAATTATGAAAATTGACTCAAGGAGGTAGATACATCATGTATAGGTGGTTTTGAACTGAATGAATCAGTTTCCATAGTTTTAGAGGCAAGCTGTTCCAGTGCCTATTTTTCAGTTCCTAGTTTAGATCTTGTTGAAATAGCTCCTTAACTCATGGATTCGACCCCTGTTGGCTATCATAGGTGGTTTGAGGCCTATATCTTTTACTTTCTTAGTCATTTGTTAAGGTTGGACTCTTGTGGATGCATTGAGCACTATTCTACATCACTTCTGCAGTTTGGCAAGCAAATAAACCAGGGTTTGCAGCATTTTCTGGGATTCTTGTGGTAATGTGATTTAGCATTATTTTCTTCTTAGTTATTCAGTGATATTATTTTTATGTGTGCAATCATCTCTTTTATTCTTCATAGCTAAATGAATCAAGTGTAAAAGGTAGAATTCATTGATGTTTTAGTGCTCTGCCCTGGCGTTTATTTAGTTTTACATGTTTTCTACTGTTTGAAGAGGAATCATGCCTTTTGCATGTCCTCTCCAACTCCTCACTAGTCTTTAGACTCACCATTACACTCATTTAAAAATGGTAAAACACTTGCCTACCTCGCCCCACAAAAACCTCAGCAAATCTATGTTCATTTCCCGGACCCAAAGCTGCCTTCCCCATCTAATCTAGCAACCAACCTTTTAAAATCAATCAAATTTCTTTGAGCAAGCATACCTAGCCTAAAATTAGTTTTTATATCAGTCATATCAAGCCTTCCTTGATAAATTTTCATTGAGATTGACAAGGAGAGAGCCCTCTCCCGACCTGGTAGGGCTATCTACGAAGTTAAGCATGGTTTGATGTTACCCTAGACCTGCCTTTCTCAGCCTGAGGTAGATTTAGGACCTAACAAGGTGATTACGCAATTATGCATTTCAGGAGCTCAAGGCTAAGGCGTGAGCCTTGAGACTGCATAATGCACAGTCCTTGATGGGCAAGAGAGGGAGAAATTGCACAATTTTGGGAGTCATTGAGCCAGGATGATGGGATTTACACTATTTCAGCCAACTACACATTTATAGAAGGCAAAGAAAGCATGGTAATTGTGTAGTTGTGTCATTCAAGAGATTAGGGTTTGGGCTTGAGCTCAAATACTACACAATGCACAGTTAGGGCCAGGATGGAGGGTTGAATTGCACAATATTGGAGGCCAAGGCTAGAGTTTGAGCACTGAACCTGCAAAATGCGCAGTCCCAAAATGTAGGAACTACACATTGCATGGTTTCAAGAGGAACCTGTGCAGTTCAAGAAGGCTCAATAAGGCTAAGTTGCTAGGAATTTTTTGAAATTTGGCTAAGTGTGAGATCAATGACACTGATGTGAATAGTGATAAGACTTGATTGTGATCACACAGTTAAAGTGCTTGATGACATAACATAGATCACCTAGAACACATTAACAACACACTTCCCTCATTACAACAACCTTTATGAGAACTTACGACAAGTGTGACACTAAACATACACTTTGCGATGATCATGTCTCATGATGTTATTTGTAATATGAAAAATTATATTCTTGTGAGGGTTCAATAGTATTCAGATTTGATGTGGCCATGGTTTTGCTAGATCAGAGAGCACATATTTTGTGGAGCTTTCATTTTTATTTGATGATGATATCTTGTCGCTACGAGCATGTATGTAGAGCTTCTTTCTTGTAGAGAAGAGTGTCTTGGATCCAATTTGAAAATAGATGAAATGAGGTCTGCATAGTGGTAGAGGAGTAGTAACTTCATTTGAGAGGAGCAGTGATATCGAAGCTTCAGTGAAAGAAATAGTTTCTCATCTAATGGTAGTTGGATAATGCAATTGTAGTTGGGAAAGGATCATTGATCGTGGTGGCTTTCAATGGATGGTATGTTGTAGATCTATAGAGAACAGAGTCTTTTGAGCTGATCAGTAGTATCGAGTTTCCTAATCAATCAGTGTTGGCATATTGTACATGAGGTCGAGTATCCATGATGATGGGAGTCAACAAGCTATGTAAAAGAGCAATATCTTGACATAATATAAATTTAGAGCAAAGTAGTAACAACAAGGGTGGTTTTCTCCTAGAAGGGTTTCCACTAGAAATATTGTGTCTCATATGTGATTGATGTGTTTTGCATGTTTATTATTTTGTAGTTTCTTATGGTTTTCAGATATGTTTATATGATGCACGTGCTATGATGTTTATTAGCTATAGGTTAACATATGTGTGATCCAGTAATTAAAGTAATAAAAGGAAAAAAATGTATATAGATCACACTATTTATTCACCCCCCCCCCCCAGGTAGTTCTCAAAGATTTCCAATAGTGGAATGAAACTCACAACCAAAATATGACTAATGCAGCCCTAAGTCTTTAAAATCACCAGAAAGCTATTAAATGGGACTTGTATATGATAATAGAAAAACTTGAAGATTCCACTTCAGAATGATTGATAATAGGTCAGCCAAATGGCATTTAGCCAGCTAAGATGCTAGCAAGAATCCAAAAAATGCTAAAAATCCTTCCACTGCATAGAATTTAGTGACATCTACAAATAAGTAAATCTTATGGCCAAAAAGATCACAAGCATTGAGCTTAAGCTAGTTGGAGTATGGAACCTGTGCAAGGTCAATGATAAAATATATAGGAAAATGACGACCTTTTCCCTATTAGGGACCTAAAAATGGTAGTCATGTATGGATCATAAATGAAGGGACATGTGCAATGGCATATCCCATAGCTCTGGTATCTCCCCTCATAATAATGAACAAACAGGGTATGTAGAACCCATGGTTGCTAGGAAGGACAACAAATATAACTCAAACCTAGCACATAAACATAGGAAAACTACTCCATGCAGTGCAAACTTTTTCAATCTTGTCAAATGTTCATAAAAACTTTTATCCCAAACAAGTGTGCAGTGTGCAATGGAGAAGTGCTCCTCTATGTTTCTTAAAGAAAATTTCAAAACAACCAATTTAAATAAACTTCAGCCCAAGGCATTATATCAACTAGTTTTCACCAAAGTTTCTATGTGATAGACTAGTTCCGTGTCAGCATATGCCCAATTTGAATTATCTTAGGTGAGGCACAGTAGTCTACAATGTAGACCAAAATTTTGACAAATGGATGTCAATATTTTCTTTATTTGACCTTGGGTCATTAATTTTTGCATTTACACTTGAATTTATTCATCAAAATTTTCATTATGTGATTGTAGTATTTAATGGAAATCCTTCCACCAATAGTCTCAAAAACATTTTCCACTTGTTGGATCACTTAATCAACATTTCTGTTAGAAAATTATATATAGAGAGAAATGGAGCACATAAAATACATCAGAAACACAAATATAGAAATCCATAAAACAAGAGAGACACGGGTATGCGTGGTTCACCCAATTTGGGATATGTCCATAGAGAACGAGTCATTCCTTCCTTTTATATTATCTAGAAAAATGAAGAGATACAACCTACAACAGAATGTTGTAATTTCCTCCTCACTCTCACACAACTTCATCTCTCTCTCTCTCTCTCTCTCTCTCTCTCTCTCTCTCAATAATAATAATACACAGACACATTAGATTTTCCTCATATAATTTGAGGGTTTCCTTCTAGGGAAAAAAAACCTTAAATTAACATAACTTCTATAGTTAGATCATCTGCATAATGAAAAACCTATATTTAATATGAAATTACAATATTATAAAAGGTAAATTTTCATCTATTTTTAGCTTCAGGGGCATTGTCCCCGAACCCCTGCTGGGGGGGGGGGAGCTCTACAAAATTAGTAGTCTTCCCCCCCTAGTAGCTATCATACGGGTGACATTGTTGCTCCATTTAGGAACTGGGGTCCAACACATCTAAGACCTCTAAATCAAGGAGATAATAAAGCTCCACACCCAACAATATCCCACTTCAAGACTAATTATATAAACTCCATTGTTGCTTCATTTGTTGGAAAATGCTTCAAATTTTGACCTAGATTTTTCTCATCTTCATCGTCATAATTGAATACCGATTGAAACTGATAAAAATATTAGTTTCTTCCTCGTTACAACTTTTGTTAACATATCTGCAGAATTCTAGCTAGTGTGTATCTTTTCTGGCTTCAACTCCCCATCTTCCAAAACTGCCTATATGAAATGGTACTTGAGTTGTATATGTTTAGCCTTGGAATGAAATATTCAGTTATTTGCAACATGAATGGCACTCTGATCTTCATTATATAACTTGCCCATCTCCTACTTCTTTGCCATCTCATCCATAAACTTTTATAATCAAATCATTTCTTTACTAGCCTCTGTAGCAGCAACATACTCTACTTTGTTGTTGAAAGTGCAACAATGGTTTACGACTTTGAAATCCAACTGACAATTGTTCCACCTATAGTAAACACATACCCTATGGTTCTCCTCCTATTATCTCTATCACCTACCATATCTGCATCCACATATCCCTGTACAGGAACATTTGAACCACCAAAGCATAATGCTTGATTTGTGGTACCTCTCAAATACCCAAGAATCCACTTTACTGCCATCCAATGCTCTTTTCCTCGATTTTTGATATACCTACTTAGAACTTCCACTGCATGTGGAATATAAGGCCTTGTGCAGACCATTGCATACAATATATTTCCAACTACTGATGCATATGAAACTTTACACATATAATCCATGTATTCCTGAGTCCTACGACACATCTCCTTAGTTTGAAATTGCTAGCGAAAGGTGTACTAATTGGTTTTGCATTCTGCATATTAAATATTTCCAACACCTTTTTTATGTGCTCACTTTTAGACAATTTTAATTTGTGATTTTTCCTGTCTCTAGTTATTCTCATACCAAGGGTTAGTTTTGCAGCACCCAAATCCTTCATTGCAAATGAATTTGACAATTTTCCTTTGAGTGCATTTATTTCCTGCATGTTATACCACACATCAAGCATGTCATCTACATATAATAAAAATATAATATAGCTTCCATCATTTTTCTCTTAAGAAAAACACAATGGTCATAGTGACATCTAGTATAATCTTGTTTAGACATAGACCTATCAAATTTTAGATACCACTGTTTTGGAGCTTGCTTTAAGCCATACAAGCTCTTATTCAATTTTCACACTAACTTCTCCTTTCCTTTGACCTCATACCCTTGTGCATGCCGCATATATATTTCTTTCTCCAAATCCCCATGGATAAAGGATGCATTTACATCTAACTACTCAACATGAAAATATTTTGTTGCCACTAGACTTAACATATTTTTTATTGAAGTCATTTTAACAACGAGAGAAAAAAATCCATCAAAGTATATACATTTCTTTCGCGCAAACTCCTTCACCACAAGTATAGCCTTATACTTATGTTTACCTCCATCTTCTTCCTTCAACCTATCAACCCATTTATTCTGTAATGTTGTTTTGTAGGAATTTACAGGGTAAGTTCCTCAGAAAGAACACCAAAAGGACACCGCTCACAACTAGATCTCAAATCAATACACCAGTATTTTGATGTGGTTAAAACCCTCAGAGAGGGAAACAGTCCACGGCCTACGCCAACATGGCTACTACAGGCAATTTATTAATAAAAGAATGAAAATTTACATAAGCTTCTCTCATGCACGGTTAACCTACAAATGACCCTCCATGCGCTTTAAATAGAATTCATGGACCAATCGGGTGTCAAGCCACGGATCAAGTGTCGGTAATACCGAGGAGAGAATGAACCGTCGGATCACTACATATCGTGACCGTCGGATTGTAAGTTACAAAATGTACAACGGTAAAGAAACACACTTTACCTAACTCTATACCTAACTCTATACTAGACCAAGTTGAACTTAACTATTACCTATGTGTCGGAATATCCGAACATCCCCCCTTAAGAACAACTTGGGATAGGATTGAAGGATTTACAAATATGACACAATAGGAGAAGGAAGGAGGCACTAGAGCCTATCCCCCCTTAGTGACAACTTCCTGAACTCCAAGCATATATCGAAGTTTAGTGAACTTCGCCTCTGTGAGAGCCTTTGTGAAGATGTCTGCAACCTGATCATCTGTTGAACAATATTGCACTTCAAGAACATGGTCATGAATGAGTTTTCTGATGAAGTGCATGTGTAGTTCAATGTGTTTGCTGCGCTGATGCTGGACTGGATCTTTGCATAGCTGAATGGCACTTTGATTATCACACCAAAGTGTGGTTGGATGCTGTTGCTCAAAGCCAAATTCTGATAGGATCTGACGAAGCCACAAGGCTTCCTTACTAGCTTCCACGACACCACGATACTCTGCTTCTGCTGACGAAAGAGAAATGGCAGCCTGTTTCTTACAAGGCCATGTAATAGGTCTGAACCAAGAGTGAAGACATAACCGGCAGTAGACTTCCGATCATCAGGGTCACCAACCCAATCAGAATCAGTGAACCCAACTAATAGAGGAGCTGCTTTGGCACTGTAATGAATCCCAAACTGTACTGTACCTCGAACATAACGAAGTATTCTTTTAGCTGCTTTCCAATGACTTTCACGGGGGTTTTGCATAAAACGAGCAACAATGCCAACAACAAAGGAAAGGTCAGGACGAGTATGGGTTAAATACAAGAGTTTTCCTACAAGTTGATGGTATAAGGTAGCATCAACTTCAGGAGAAGTACAAGAGACTGAAAGTTTGACTCCAGACTGAAAGGGAGAAGGAGCTGGATTACAATCTTCCATGTGAAAATGACGAAGAATATCACAAGCATACTTGGACTGGGAAAGGGAAATACCCTCCTTGGATTGCAAGACTTGAAGACCGAGAAAATAGTGTAAGTGTCCTAAGTCTGTCATTTCAAATTTCTTTTTTAAGGCTGGACTTCACATGGTTTATAAGGTTGGGATCACTACCAGTAAGAATAAGATCATCAACATAAAGAACAAGGATGATAAGAGAGTTGCCCACTTTCTTGGTGTAGACAGTATTGTCAGAATAACACCTAGAAAAGCAAGATTCTAAAAGAAAGCTATCCATTTTGGCATACCAAGCCCGAGGAGCTTGCTTGAGACCATAAAGAGATTTCTTAAGTCGACATACAAGGCTGGAGTCTGTTTGGATGAAGCCAATGGGTTGTTCCATATAGATTTCTTCATGCAAGTCCCCATGCAAGAAGGCAGATTTAACATCCATCTGATGGACTTCCCATTTTGAAGAGGCAGCAAGGGAAAGAACAAGGCGGATAGAGTTCATTTTGGCAACAGGGGAGAAGGTTTCAGTGTAGTCAATGCCTTCAACCTGTGAAAAACCCTTAGCAACAAGACGAGCTTTTTGTTTATCAACTTTCCCATCTAGTCCATACTTGGTTCTATAAACCCATTTACATCTAACAAGTTTGCGTCCCTTTGGTAGAGGAACAAGATCCCATGTATCATTTGCCAACAATGAATGATATTCTTCATTCATAGCTTCTTCCCAATGTGGATGGCCTGAAGCTTCTGCAAAAGTGTCAGGATCATGATTTTCTGGAGCTTGAGCCAGTAAAGAAGAGGCTCTTTCAAACTGAGAACGTGTACGTCGCTGATCTGTAGGATCACCGGCAAGATCACCTGCTGCATCCCGAGTAGTACGAACCAATCTTGGAAGTTGAGGATCCTGAGAAGGTGGGGGAGGATTGTCATCCTCACTTTCATCATCTGAAGAAGAAATGTTTTCAAAAGTAGAAGAGATAGGAAGAGGGGGCACATCCGCCGGACTAGGCTCGCAGGCCGATTTATTTTCATCAAATTTTACATCTCTTCTAATGATAACATTTTTGGACTTAAATGGAATAAGTCTATAACCTTTTACATCTTCAGAATATCCAACAAAAGTACATTTCTCACTCTTAGGTTCTAAAGCTTTATGCTTTTCATCTGGAATATGGGCCCATGCTTCACTTCCAAAAACACGAAAGTGACTTACATCTGGTTTAATGGAACTCCAAGCTTCTTCTGGAGTGATATTCTTTAGAACCTTAGTAGGAGTGCGATTTATTATATAATTTGCACAATTAATTGCTTCGGCCCAAAAACTAAGACTGAGTCCTTTAGATTGCAGCATACAATTAGCCATTTCCTTTAAGGTGCGATTTTTCCTTTCAGCTACACCATTTTGTTGTGGAGTGTATGGAACAGTATGTTGCATTTGAATTCCATTTTCGGTGCAAAAGTTGATGAATGTGTTTTTAACATATTCTCCACCATTATCAGTTCTTAGCTTAAGAATTTGATGTCCAGATTGTTTTTCAACAAAGGCTTTGAAGGCCAAAAATGTGTTAAATACTTCGCTCTTGAGTTTTAAGAAGTATACCCAAGTGCGTCTGGAGAAATCATCAATGAAAGTTAAGAAATACTTGCAGCCAGAGAATGAAGCAACAGGAAGTGGACCACATAAATCACTGTGCACAAGCTGTAAAGGGGCTGAGGCATGCCAAGAGGCGCGTTTTTCAAAACTGTCCCGATGATGTTTTCCGAGTACACATTCGGAACAAACACCATCTCTGCAAGATACCATAGGAAGACCTGTCACCATATTTTCTTTACATAGATGCTGAGGGAGCGATAGTTTAAGTGACCAAATCGCTCATGCCAAAGTTTGCTCACTTCATCATTATGAGCAACAAATACTGAGGGAAGATTTGATGACCCAAAGTTGTGAAACTTATACAACCTTGTGGAATCATCAGCAATACCAGTAGCTAGAATCTGTTTAGGATCTCTTAGATCCTTGATTACAACATCATGAGGTGAAAATTCAACAATTTTACCTTCACCTGAATGAGTTATCTGATATACAGATAGAAGGTTGCTGGATAAGGTTGGAACACATAATACATCATGAAACTGACCATTGTCTAGATGAACAGTTCCAGTCCCTACAACATTAAGAGATCTATCATCACCAACATATATATTTTTGGTGTTACAATCATTTAAAGAAGAAAACATGGCTTTGTTGGCCATGTGATAAGAGGCTCCAGAATCAATGAGCCACTCATGAGAATGAGAAGAAGAAGATACATTTAATGCATAACCAGACTGAGATGATTGACAACGACATGCAGAAAGTGCCATTCCTGAAGATGAAGTTGAAGTTGAAGGAGAAGAATGCTCCACATGGATGTTATGTTTCTTCATTGCGGCTTCCAAGGCTTCCATCTTCTTAAAGCATTTAGATTCTAAGTGGCCATCTCGATTACAAAAGTTACAATGTCTATCAGTCTTCTTCCATTTGTTTTTATTGGTCTTATCATTTTGCTGAAATGATCTTTCATTTTGAGACTGAGTTTGCTTAGGACCCTTGTTTGGTTTAGGACCATTCTTTTTAGGAAATGACTTCTTAGGATTCTTTAAATTTGGTTGCTGCTGGGCGGCTAACGCTTTCTTGGAAGAGTTTCCAAGATGAAGAAGACCAAGATGTAAGAGTTTTTCCTGTTCTCTTATTAAAGAATCACAAAAAGAGTCAAAGGAAGGGGCCTTGTAGTCTGTTCCTTGACAAATGAAAGCTTCCCTTGTAGAATGGAAGGTGGAAACAAATACAGAGTAGGCTGGTCCCAACTTAGTAAGGATGGAATAAATAAGGTTACTATCTGTTTTCTTAACCTTAACACCTTCCAAGAGATATCTAAGGGTCTTGAATTTGCACAAGAAATCTCAATGCAAGAAAAATTATTAGGATCCAATGTAAACAACTCATTTTCAAGTTGATGGGCTCTAATTTCATTTTTAATCCCAAAAACTTTAGTGATTTGTTTTAATGCTGCATCAGGAGTATCAAGTTCTGCAATATGGAATCTAAGATCGGGAGAGATAGACATCGCTACCAACACACATGCTTGAACTTGCCTATTTTCCCATTTAGCTGCCTTCTCTTCATCTTTCGGCTTAGTTTCTTGTCCTGACGCTATTCGGTAAAGACCCTTACTTCTAAGTAAATCCACAATGTAGGACCACCATTGGAAGTAGTTGGTGTTGTCAAGAATAATTTTGCATGGAATTTCCATTTTAACATAAAATGAAGCTATATATGCTGAAACTAAGTGTTCCAATGGAAATATCTTGAAAAATTAGGCTGGTTAAAAAAAAATGGCTATGAAAACAGTTTCCGGATGAAGAAGTTATGGCTTTTTGAAGAATGTTGATGAACGCGCTCACGAAGTACGGGAATGTGCGGAAATGAAAAAAATGCCCATTTTCCAACAAAAAGGAGATTTGAACGCAAGACCTCTACTCTCATAAATTAGCTTTAAACCAAGTGAGCTAAACAAAAAGTTTCAGAGAGAGAGAGGGACCGGGGGGTGGGGGAGCTTTGTTCTTTTTTTGTCATTGATGCTTTGGATTGCGTGCTTGCTTGAGAAAGCTCTTTTTCTCCCTAAAAAACAAAAACACAAAACCCAACACGAACATACAAAAAAAACAAGCCTTACGACTTAAAGTTAGCTTTACCCGGAAACTAAATATTTTCCTCAATGTTCTGATCTTTCGAGATCACATTAAGGCGCATCGGATAAGAGGATACGCATGAGAAAAATATTTCCTTTCTGTTTCTAATTTGCCCAGATCGCACAAAGTCGCAGGGCAAAGAGCATATGCAGAAATGAAAGGTATAGATCTCGTAATAAAAAAGAGCTAAATAAACCAAAACTGTAATAAATAGAGAGAAAATAATTGTAAACTGCAAATAAACATTGTATACCTCCACATCTTAAAAATGACGCAGCTAGGGCTACCGAAAACCTTTTCGCGTGAAAAGAAAGGGGTTCCTCACTGGAACAGATGCTCCTAAAATAACACAGCAGTCATCTCGACCCGAAAGTAGCGAGAAACATCAGATCTAGGAGATGGCAGTCGAATGCAGTTGTATCGGCTTCAGATTTGGATCACCAATGGACGCGGCCCTCAAATAGCTCTGATACCATGTAGGAATTTACACGGTAAGTTCCTGAGACAGAACACCAAAGGACATCACTCACAAATAGATCACATATCAATACACCAGTATTTTGAAGTGGTTAAAACCCTCAAAGAGAGAAATAGTCCCCAGCATGAGCCAACGCGCCCACTTCAGGCAATTTATTAATAAAAGAATGAAAATTTACATAAGCTTCTCTCGTGAACGGTTAACCTACAAATGACCCTCCATGCGCTTTAACTAGAAATCATGGACCAATCGGTGTTAAGCCACAGACCAAGTGTCGGTAATACCGAGGAGAGAATGAACCGTAGGATCACTACATATCATGACCGTCGGATTGTAAGTTACAAATGTACATAGTAAAGAAACACACTTTACCTAAACTCTATAGTAGACCAAGTTATACTTAACTATTTCTTCAAAATATATATATATATATATATATATATATATTATATTGTTTGCTTTGTAGACCACTTAGTTGAGTTGAGATACAATCCACCCTTGTTCATGGTTAGGTTCCTAAAGTATAAATAGATTTTGTTACAATACACTAAACCATACCATATGCTCAAAAACCATAACACATTTCACAAAATTATATATATATATATATATATATATATATATATTATTTCTAGTACACTAGGTATATTATAGCATCCTCCTCTATGTAGACAATGTCACTTAAGGATTAACCTTAGATCTCTTAGTTTGTATGAATTCACATCACTTCTATCCCCACTTGAATTGCTCCCTTTCCACCAATATTTTCTATATACTTTATTTTAATCTAGCCTATAATATTTTATTGATTAAATAAAAAATAAAAGATACAACTACTTCTAAACTAAATCTAAAGAGTATATTAATAATAATAATAATAAAATCTGAAACCCTATTCCACTAAATTATTAAAATAATATTTTTTTTCCTGGTTTAATAGGCATTAAAAGGGGGTAAAATAAAAGGTTAAATTTAATCGAAAATGCCGCGTGATTCTATTTAATTATTATGACAAATGTCCTAATTAAGAAACAATTAAAAAGAAAAGGTAAACGCAGCCGACCAACTTCTTTAGGAGTAAGAAATGAAATTAAAAAGCTGCCTGGAACATGAACATTATACATTGTTTCTCTTTTTCAATTTAGCTGTAAAGGAATTTGCATTTTGTGGCAATTTTGACGACTTTCCCTCACGCATCTTGAAATCTAATCTGTCAATTCCTTTAGAGTTCAGCCCTTCTCTGTTTTCGCTTAAGCGGGGTTCTGTTTTCGCAGGTTCGCGTCTGCCATTTTATATCACTCAGAAGCTTCGGGGTTTTACAGGCCGGAAAAATGCCTCATATTCATTATTCTGAGAAGTACTACGACGATAACTATGAGTACAGGTCCAAACAGTTGCCATTTTAAGAGTTTTTTTCTTAGAATTTCTCTGCAATTTAGGATTAGGGTTTGAAGATTAAATTCCATAAAAATCCCTTTCTATCTCAGCATTGAGTCTGATGTTTTGAGAATATGTATCTTCAGGCATGTGAAACTTCCACCCGATGTTGCGCGGCTACTTCCGAGGGATCGCCTTCTGAGTGAGGTAAGCCTCCCGTCGTCTTTGCTTCTATTTCGTATTTTGTTAGATGTTGAGTTTAGTTTGTTCTGTTTTTAGTGGTGTTGGTTCACAAGTAACGCAGTTGTTATTATATTCAGAATGAATGGCGAGCAATTGGGATTCAACAGTCTCGCGGGTGGATGCACTATGCTATTCACCGTCCTGAGCCGCACATTATGTTATTCAGAAGGCCTCTTGATCACCAGCAAAACCCCCAACAGAAACCGCAGGAAAATTGATGACTTGCGTTGTGGTTGATGGTTAGAAGTTGGAAGTAATTTGACTTTAAATTTGGAAACTTGATGTATGTATGTAATGTAGAAGGAGAGTACATTTTACCGATTATATACTGTCATTCCGGCAATTATATACTGTCGTTACCTGTTTTCTTTTAATCGTATTGTATTTATTTTGATGTCCATGTGGCTAAAATTCCATGTTTCGATTCGCTAGGTTTGGTTGTTTTTCTTTTCAAAAAGCCTTTTACCCTAATTAGCTTGACTTGAAATCAGCTAGAATGAGCTTGAAATTAATTATTATTAGTTTATTATCATGAAGTGAAATTAGAATTTTGAATAATTATAACTTATGAGATATATCTTATTCAGCTATATCTGATTGTAGTTTAAGTAGAGAGGGTTTTTATAAAATTATTATGGAGATCACACACTACATTTGATTGATAATTTAAATCCTTTATAAAAAAATGGCAACCTTAATTTTGTTGAATATTAGTTATTTTTGGTCATCAGAATTATCTTATTGATAATTTATGCATGACAAAGTTCAATGTTTAGGTGACAGTTCAATTTTTAGCTTATGTCTATTTCACAGTTGTCTACCATATCAAAAATTACTATTTGGTTTTATATGTATATCTCAAATATTCATAATTTATGGTATTGCTCCCAAGTATATAGGTCCAAGTCACATGTAGGCTGGGTTGTGGGAGTGGCTGAGTTTTTTTAGCATTCGTAGCCATGCTTAAATAATTTTGGTGTTGTGGTGATTTTATTGATCATAATGTTTTTCCATTTGGTTCAAAAATTTTGGGGGACCTGTAGAAGCTAATCAAGTTGATGATATCAGAGGGATAGTGAAGTTAGTGGTTGATTTGGTTAATAATTGTATCTCAACCAAATTTTAATCACCTGAAAAGGATTGTTAAGTGCCCCATAACATGTAGGATTTACTAAGTGACTCAACACATAAAATTGATAAATAGAGGAAGGCATTAATCCTTTTTAGTTGGTTGCTTGGAGAGTGAGTGAGTATTCCAAAAGGATATTATGTGTGAGTATAATTTGCATTATATGCTCACATTGTTTGGAGTGATTTATGAGAGTATTGTAGGTAGAAATCATAGATAGAGTTGGGAAGAAGATTTAGCGTACATGTGACTAGAAGTCCTTAATCGCTCCCATAGGCTTGTCTACATGTGGCTTGAGAATTTCAGTCATCCCATGACTTAGCATCCTTGTGACTGGGGCTAAGGATGGTGAAAACTTAGTCAACTATGCTCAGAAAATGCTCAAACGTATTCCAAACTTGACAAGCCTCTCTAGGACCTCTAGAAGTCTCTCGCACCTTTGGAACACTTTAGAAAATCACTTCAACATAATTTTCATCATCATCATTTAAGCAACCTTGACTACGATTCAAACCAACAACCATATCAAACTTTTAATCCATAAAACATCTGTAGCACAACTCTGCCAACAACATGCAACTCTTGAACATGTCAGACATTCTAGAACACCTTCAAAACAATCTTGAGAAACCACAAACACATGTAGATCCTCCCATAGCCTAATTTACAACATCATCAACATGACATACCTAATGTGGGTGATGGATACCAACTAACAAGGACCCTCAACTGTAAGTCCTTAAGAAGCCATTAATATTTGTATGCAGCAACATGATCATGGAGATCATAATCATCTTGAAGCTTGTCCACGCTAGTAGACATGCCAATGGACATTCATCACATCTCCAAGCTAGTCCAGGCTCGTAGACATGCCAAAGAAGATCCATGACATATCCAAGCTAGTCAAGGCTAGTAGACATGCCAAGGACCATCCATCACATGTCTAGGCTAGTAGACACGTAGTGGACCATCTACACGTCAACCATAGAGAAGCCAACTACATGCACATATACACAGGCATATCCAATGCATCTCGAACCCAAGCAATCAGGCTGAAATCAATGCCAACTAACTGATACATCTACAAGACTACAACATACATCATTTCCAATCATCTCCCTATTTGGCATTGATTTCACGCCCACGTATAGGAACCCACACAACTACTCATATCTCGATGGCAGATCTGATGGATCTGAGAGATCTGAATGGTTGATGTGATAAATCTAACTGATGAAACTGATTCTTGCTTTACATCTAATGGATCTAATAGATCCGAATGGCTGTTCTGATAGATCTGGATGTCGGAACTCATTGCTACTACTGCAACAAAACCCTACTTGCGAGATCCGATCTCACAAAGATTATGCGTGATCCAGAGATAGAGAAGGGAACTATGGTCTCTAGGACTGTTAGGTGCTACAGATTGCAATATACATAAGGGCCTTAGAGTATTACTCAGACCAAATTTTTAGGGCACTATCCAAGGAGGACCAACCGTACCCTTATCTGTACAACCCAACTACCCTATCATATGTACAAGTAATCTCTCTCAGTGATACTCTCAGTGTACAGTAGTAGCAAGACGACTCACAGTTTATCTATGGCGAGGTTTCAAGGGAGCTAGGGGATTTCAATATACCCAGACAGTACTTGGAAGACAATCTGTGCATCGTTCTGTCTAACGTGCTACTACTCGAAGGGGTACCCACAGGGGTTATGAGGCAGTCCAACAAGTGTGACCACATCTTGTATTTCTTGCATGTATGCCTCCCCAAATCTGCAGGTTTATGCAGTGAACGACAGATCCCGTAGTTTAAAGAAGTTGGAACATGTCTCTAGCCAAAAAAAAGTTTTGCAAAAAATTGGACATCCCACTGGCCCTGGAAACCCGGATCTATACCACTTGTTATGCTCTTAACCTACAAGGCGATACCAAAATACCAAATATGGGAAGAAATTTACCGAGAATGTAGAACAATGAGAAATAACAAGTACTTTATTATTCACGAAGCAATGTTCACTTGCCTCTTCGAGTGGGAAACCTCCAATATAGCAAAGCTCGGTTACAAAATAAGACACGATGCTCCTCGAGGGGAGTCCCTATCCTTTATATAGTATTCATACATTCAATACCATGGGGCAATACCATGGTTCTTATTAATACCATCTATCTAATACCATGGCCCGTTTGCAACTAACTGTGGTCCCCTCATTAAATGCGGGTTAACCACTTAGAATTATTAATATGAGATTTATTAACTCTTTACTTAACTATAACTATGACTCGATCCTATTACATAAATAAGGGGGGTTACGGTGGGACCCTAACAAATAATATCATTTTTCATTTCATTTTTAATTGATTTGATATATAATTTATGTGCCACACTACTTAGGGTGAGGCAACTATTAGCTTTTCTTCTAGCTCTTTAATCATGTCCTTCATTTTAAGACTCTCTAAGGTTTGAGCATCTACTTTCTTGGATGTTTTGTTCATATCTTGATTTTGTTTTTCTATAACATGCAACCTAGTCTGCATTGCCTCCATCTTATTCTCCAATAGTTATATTTTATTTTCTATTTGTTTTTTGATCTAGTCTTCAAGAGATGTGAATTTATTTTCTAGCATGCCTGCTAACTCTGTTTGTATCTTAGATTCTCTTTCTTCTCTACATTTCTCTAAAGACTTTGTATACTCATAGAGGCTCTGTAGAGTAATTGTGCTAAGTCTATCTTCGGTAATATTTGGTAATTGCAGTGAATTATTCATATCTGAAAATATATGAGCATATATGCATTAGAAAAATATAAGGAATGTGTGCATCTAATATCAGCAAGTCGGACCGAAGACGCACGTGCCCTAGATTATTTTTTTATTACCACAGAGAGATTGTGAATTATTACCATAGTGAGATCATTTCTACTAGACTTAGTGACCCATAACTAGAACAAATTTTAAATTCCCTTTTCTAATTAAAAGATATATATATATATATTATAGTATATAATTATATATATATATATAAATATATATAATATTATATTATCTAAGTATAAATTAATTTAAAATATAAATTTAATATTATATCAACTAAAATTTAGTATATTATATATATAAATTAATTAGCCATCTATATATATATATATATATACGTGGTTATTTCCATAATGTAAAAATATAAAAATTATATACTAAAAAATTGTATACATTGTATTATTCTATTAATTTCTTAATTTTTTCTTACATCCCTATTTTTGACTTCAAATTCGTTTTAATACCAACTTCATTATATACGTTAGAAAACTAAAAATCAACTTAATTTTAGATAAAATTATCCACTCAAAAGGCTTTTATATATAGATTAACTATACCTTAAATTAATATAAATTAAGGGAAACCATATAAATTTTATTAATATATCCTAAAACAGACACAACCATATAAATTTAATTAATATACATTAAGACTAGCAACAAGTGGATGCACAGAAGGTCGTGGAGGCGGCGTAGTGGTAAAGTCGGCCTCGTCATGACGGATCGGTCTTGTGTTCGATCCCGAGCAAGGTCGTAGCTCGTCGTGCGAGTAGTTAGTCTAAACCGGGCCAAGCCCACTACCTTTTTTTTTAATAGCAACTTTGTTCTAGCTGCCACTACTCTGCCTCCACTGCAGATGTACAGACCTGCATCTCTGCAACCTGGCATACGTAACCCTGCACGGCCCTGCTGGATCGACAATCATTACTTGGCTGGTCGTTAATCATCCATGGAATACCCAGCGGGAGGGACGGGATACGTTCCTCCCCAATCTCCCTCGTCAAGGCTAACAGATAATGAAGCAGCAACCGCTCCCCTGCTATTCGGCAAAATAGCTGCACGATTTCAAAGCTCTGAAAACACCAGAAGCAAGGAACCAATCCAGAACAGCGAGGACTTTTCGACCACTGACGATCAAAAGGACTCGGATCAGAGCGCGTCACAACCAAAGGCGACGTCAACCACATGCATTCCAAAGGCTAAAGAACGTATTAAAGTCGAGCTACAAAGCCATCGTATCAATGGCGAGATACAATATCTGAAAGATCACGCACTGATAGGAAAGTTTCTGGGTTTCTGGCCAACTGAGAAGGCCCTACACGGCTGGATAGAATCCAAGTGGAAACCCAAAGGACAAATCTCTCTGTTAATGGGTCCCAAGGGCTTCTTCACAGTCATCTTTCATTGCTTGGAAGACAAAATCAGAGTATTTGAAGGTGGTCCATATTTCTTTAACTCCTCAGGTCTCTTCCTTCGTGATTGGAAGCCGCGATTCAACCCAGATACAGAGGACCTCAGTCACGCACCGGTCTGGATCCGCTTGTATGCCGTGCCCACAGAGTACTGGAAAGAAGAAACATTAAATGATATTGGTAATAGCATTGGCACCTTCATCAAAGTAGCTGAGGACATAAAGTACCGAAGATTTACCTCTTATGCTAGGATATGCGTCCAAATGCAGCTCAAAAAAACCCTTGCAGACTCGGTAAGTCTCTTCCATGACAATTTTGAATGGCTTCAACCTTTGGACTATGAACACATTCCCTTTCGTTGTCGTAAATGCCATGTGCACGGTCATCTCTTTAGGGAATGCTCCTTGAACGCCCAGGCTCAAGCCACGGCCAATGAAACTCCTAAACATTCAAATGGATTCACCAAATTCACTGCTCGCAAAAGGCATGCAAAAAAAAATCCAGTTGCCCCTTCGAGCCCTGAAAATCTTGAATCTATGAACTAGTTCCAGATCCTTACCCCTCATGATACCCCTGGAAAGCCCTCAAAAGCCTCTGAGACTTCTCAAGGCCAGCCATCCTCCTCCGTTCAACCCCCTCCAGAGGCGGATCCATCCCCTCCATCGTCCTCAAAGCCCCCTCCCTCCGCGGAGGAGAACCTCAAGGAAGCAGCAACTGATCCTCAGACCTCCAATATGGACTTGGATGCAGCCCTGGCTTTAAGTTTGCAAGAAGGTTATTCAGACGATCCTCAGGATACCCCTATCAACATGGAAGAAGATCCAGAGACGGTGAGTCTAGATGGGCTAGATATCCTCACTCTGGAAGCAACATGTAAACAGAAAGAATACAACGCCATCCCCCCTGGGAAATAGATCGATTGAAAGGAGTTCTCATCAAGGCACAAGGAAGCAAATATTTGGGTATACAACCAGGTAGTCTCTGGGATGGAAATAAAATCCTCAAAGAAACAAAAAAAAGAGGACGCAAGACTGAACTACAGAGAACCATCATCCTGGGCGAGATCTTGATGGAATCGGGCAGATTTCCAAAGTTGACAAAGTTCTACAAACCCAAACATCAAAGTTCCTCATGAAGCTCATCTCTTGGAATATGAGAGGGCTCAATAGCCCCTCCAAACACCGAATGTTAAAAATCATGATACAAGCAGAGAAACCATCTGTTGTTTTTCTTCAAGAAACTAAAAGTACGAATGTCATTCTGGAAAAAATCCTGCGCAAAGCCTGGCCAGGTAGAAAATCTACCTCTGTTGATGGACTAGGAGCCTCAGGAGGACTAGCTATAGTCTGGAATCTGTAGTCCATCAACCTTCAGGACTTTCATGCTTCGCGCAACTTCATTCAAGCTTCATTTCACATCCTGGGAACAGAGATACATGGTCTACTCACCAATACGTATTTCCGGCAGGATATGCACCACAAATTAGAAGTGTTGGAAGCCCTTACATCTCTCAATGTCAAAAGACATCATCCTCTCTGGATAAGTGGGGGAGACTTCAATATCATCACAAGTCTAACGGAAAAAAAAGGAGGTCGGATGAAACTAGAAGAGGATAGCACAGGCCTCAAAGAATTTATCCAAAACCACCAGCTCATAGATATGCAAACTTCAAATGGTTTGTTCACTTGGAAAAACAAAAGAAGAGGACCGCACCACATCGCATCCAGATTAGATCGCTTCCTCATTTCAGACAACTCCATCCATTTGGGCGGAGCGCTTCATGCATCTATCCTACCCCAAGGCGGCTCAGATCATTGGCCCAACATGCTCCAATGGACAAGTCCAGGTAAAAAATCCAATCGCCCCTTTCATTTTGAATCCTTCTGGTTTACTAATCCAAACTTCAAAGGAATGGTGCAAAATGTTTGGAAATCCTTCACTCCCCCAACAGGAGCAAAAATGTATCAATTCCAATAGAAGCTTAAACACCTCAAGCAAGAAATCAAAGCTTGGAACAAACCCATATTCGGCAACATCCTGGATGAAAAGAAAAATTGAGAGCAGAACTGAAGAATTAGCTAACAAAGAGCACTCCCTATGGATGGAACTAGAAACCAGAAGGCTACAGGAGGAAATCTTATGGAAGAAAAAGTCACGCATCAGATGGCTAAAAGAAGGCGAAAAGAACACCAAATTCTTTCATCGCTCCACCATTCAACGCCGCATGCATAACAACATCGCATTCATCAACAACAATCAAGGGGATCGAATAGAAAAGCACGAAGACATGGAAAAGGCGTTTAGAGACCACTTCCACGATTCTCTCAAAGAGCAACCAGGAAGCCGGGAAGCTGCTTTCAGAGCAGTCACTCAGCATATTCCAAAGCTGATAACTGAAGACCAAAATCAAAATCTACTTAAACAAGTTACTATGCAGGAGGTCGAAGAAGCTATGGCGCAACTCAAAGAGGGTAAGGCACCTGGACCGGATGGGTTTACTGCTAACTTCTTTCATGAGTTTTGGGATCTAATCAAAGGGGAAGTCTGGGACTTAGTGGAAGAATCCCGCTCCATGCATTGGGTCCTTCCCTCCCTGAACTCCACATTCATAGCTCTTGTTGCTAAAATCGAAGAAGCCAATACGCCTGACAAATTCTGGCCTATTGCCCTTTGCAATGTCATCTACAAGCTCATTTCCAAGGTTATAGCCAATCGACTCAAACCCCTCCTTCCTCTTCTTATTCTTCCGGAACAAACAGGGTACGTCGAGGGTCGTCAGATCATGGATGGCATAATTTTATCCAATGAAGTAATTCATTCGCTAAAAATTCTCAAAAATCCGGGCATGATAATGAAGCTTGATCTATCTAAGGCCTTTGATAAACTCAGTTGCGAGTACATCCATCAAATGCTGTTGGCCTTCGGATTCAGTACCACTTGGACCCGATGGATTATGAGCCTCATATCCTCTCCATGCTTTTCAGTTCTCCTCAATGGCTCCCCTTCCCTCCCCTTCTGTTCTTTGAGAGGCATCCGGCAAGGGGACCCTCTCCCTCCATTCATTTTCATCCTCATGGCAGAAGGGCTCAGCCGCCTCCTCCACCACGCAATATCTTCCAAAGCAGTAAAAGGATTAGCTCTTCATGGTCTCAATCCTCTGTCGCATCACCAATTTGTAGATGATACGATGCTTTTTGGTCACTCTTCTTCCCAAGAAGCAAAAGCCTTCAAATCCCTCCTCTCTTTGTTTTACGAAGCCTCTGGCACCTCCATCAATGCTTCCAAGTCTCAACTGTTTTTCTTCAATACCCCTGCCTCTACTCAGCGCAACATTGCTCGGATTCTAGGCTTCACTATTGCTGTTCTGCCATCCAAGTACTTGGGAGCTCCCCTCATGGCTTCGGCTCTCAAGCATGCTTCCTGGCGTACACTGTTAGATAAACTGGAAGCGAGACTCTCTTCCTGGACTTACCGATCGCTGAACACAGCAAGTAGACTTATCTTGATAAAGTCTGTCCTCCAAGCAATGCCTCTGTATCTCTTTTCTATTTTAGCAGCTCCAAAATGGGTGCTCAAAGCCATCCGCAACCTTCAAAGGGGCTTTCTTTGGGGATCGAATGGACTAAACAGAAAATGGCCCCTTGTCAAATGGGCGGATGTTTGCCAATCAAAAGAAAATGGCGGATTAGGATTAAGGGATCCCCTTCAAAGCAATAGCACAATGGGAGCAAAAGTGTGGTGGAGCTGGCTAGTAAAGCCGCACATTCCCTGGGCTAAGTTGTGGCAGGCTAAATACGCACCAGGTAGTCAATGGAACGATCTCATCAGAATTAGTCCAAGCATAACAGGTTCCATGATATGGAACTCTCCGAAAATTCACAGCACCTTCATTCAGGCTTACAGTTTTTGGGAGATCCACTCAGGGACAACAGCCCGTTTTTGGGAAGACTCATGGCAGCAAATGCCCAAACTTGCAACGCTCTTCCACAAACCTCATTGGCAGCAATACATGCAGCAGTCAAACACAACCAAAGTCTCCCAATTTTGGCAGCAACAAGATCATTAAGATTTTTGCACTTGGAAACCAGCTCGATCCTGGCAGACAGAATGGCAAGATGAAACATATGATGACATAGATAAGGAGCTTCTTCAAAGAAAAACTATTCCCTCCTCCTTACAGGACAAATTGAGATGGGGACATACCACAAGAGGTATCTTCACCACCAAGGAGGCCTTCACCCTGCGCTATGATCAAAATACCCATGACAAGGATCAATTATGGACGCATGTATGGCAGCCAAGACTATGGCCCAAAATATCCACTTTCCTTTGGCTACTAAGCAAAAGACGTATTCTTACTTGGGATAATCTCCAAAGAAGAGGCTTCATAGGTCCCTCTCGCTGCCCCAATTGCAACGCTCAGGAAGAAACAATTGCACATCTCATGGAGACTTGCCCTCTCGCAGCTCAGATATGGAACAGAGTAGCTTATTGCAATAATGGAAGAAGAGAAAGGCAAGGGGACATCGCAAATATTCTGCGAAGTTGGCCCAAGAAACCATATCAAAGCCCCATCCTGAACTCATTATGGAATCTCATTCGAGGCTTCTTATATTGGGCATTATGGAAGGAAAGAAACAATCGAATCTTCAACAACAAAAGCAGATCAGCAGATATCCTCTGGCTTCTCCTAAAATTCAATCTCCAAGAAACACTAACACTTAGAGCTTGGTCAGAAAATGATTGGCCTACATCACCTCAGGAGATACACATCTGGAAGACTTGGAATCTCAACATCACCTATTCTCAATTGGATTCTCACCAAAACCCCCCCAAAAGTATCTCCCCCTCCCACTGGTCCCCCCCTGCAAGAGCTTCCTACAAACTCAACTTTGATGGGGCGGCTAAGGGGAATCCAGGTCCATCAGTGTTTGGAGGTGTCATCAGAAATTCAGAGGGATTGGTAGCATTCATCTATTATGGCTCAAGTGGTACAAATACCAACAATATGGTGGAGTTGGAAGGAATGTGGAAAGGAATTTGTATGGCGGATCACCATAACTTCTATCCATTGGAAGTAGAAGGAGATTCCCAAATTCTAATCAATGCAGCTAAAATTACTTCTAGCTGGAGACTTCTCAGCAGACTAGAAGCATTGGAAGACAGGCTAAGGCGCCCTAACAGCATCATCTTCAAGCATGTTAGGCGCACAGCCAACAAGGTTGCTGATAGACTTGCAAACCAAGGGGTGAATCAGCAGGGCCCTCAATTCACAGGTTCTCTCCATGATGCAAAGGACAAAAAAATTCAATAGGACTGCCATACATTGGCTCTCCAGGATCTTCAACCCCCGGATGTGGGTGCAAGTTGGGATTAATGGTTTGGGGGCGGGCTTCCCATTGGGCAAGTGGCAGCCCAAACCCACCACGACTCACATGCATTTAATCAGCCGAGTTAATAAACCTTCGCGATCCTTCCTCCAAGGCACTCGAGCCATTATGTCACCTCCTCCTCGCATCAAGTCGACCCCTCCGCTCACCGGGAAATTCATGACAGACTCTAGTTCGCACATGGCTCGCCGCCGGTTTCAACCTTATAATCCAGGCGTTCGCAGCAAGGTAACGCATTGCATTTGGCTCATTTGGGTTTTCTGTGTATCTGTGTTGTGGCAGGTTTTTGATGTTAGAAGCGGCGATGTAATTCCCCTACCCCCTGTTCTTCCCTGTCCGCTCACTGAGCCCAATCATCAGCACTGGTGGCCTGCGTTCAAGCCTCAGCTCGTTTTATCTCCTGGTTCTCCCAGCATTTCCTGGTCTGCGTGCTGGGTTTGGCTTCTCAATTGTCTTTGTCCCCTCAGGCTTTCTCTGGTGCTTCTTGCTGCCATTCACTCGGTTCCTTGGCCCTCTGCAGCATCCCGGTCTTCTAGTTCTACCAAGCCCCTATTGACTCATTCCCTCGCCCTTCCACATCGCTCCCACCACCTCCGCGTCCATCTCAATCTGCAATGGCGAAGGAGAGGTTACGAGCTAGCTTCCGTCGAGGTGGGTCTCGGGGAGGGACGAGAGGTCGAGCCTCTGTCCCTCGTTCCACAGATTCCCTGTCAGACGATGCCAATAGCGCTCGTCGCAGAAGAGGCAGAAGACCAGGGACAGCCCAAACCCAGTCTTGCCATCATAGCTTCCACCCCTCTTCCCGCTTCAGTTTTCCTTGTCTCTTGGACTTAGACACATATTATGTGTCAATCAAGATTGAAAAATGTGAGGATGAGGCTCACGGACCAGCTGCAGAAGATCTCAGGCCTCCAGCTCCGCTTTTGGATCAGCCTCCCTCGTCATCTGCACAGAGAATTGGCCCTACACTTCAGCTTCCCGCCCCTGAACAAGAGAAGCACCATGCAACAAAACCCTCAGCGGATGCAGTGGTTAGCCCAAGTGCACCAGCAGAAGATGACGCGCCTCACACCGACTCAAGCGAGCCAGATCCATACACCTGCCGGATGGTGGAATAAATACCATCAACCTCTGTGGACGACTGAACAACATCACTGGGTTACCGGGCTTCGAGTTTGGCATTGTCTTTTGTGGTTCAGTAGGGTAATCATATGCCCCTTCTTCTTCTTCCATACTCTTTTGCTATGTATGGTTGATCCACTAGCTATAGTTGCACAACCTCCAGTCTTACACTATGCTTTTACCTGCAATGTCAATGGAAGCTTCTAAGGTTCAGGTCTACTCTATCGTGTCAGTCCAGGGTTATAAGTCAAGGCTAAATATTTGTATGTCGGAATATAGTTGGATTTCAGAACTTTTTGTCCTCTCTGTTAGATTTTGTAACTGCAGGCAAGTCATGGTAAACACTGATGTAAAATCCATCTCTGCAGGATGGTGCAGTCCGAGGTTCGCCTCGTTGTAATTTTTTTATTTTTGTACCATAATATAATTAGTCTACTTTACAAAAAAAAGAAAACAAGTGGATGCACATCAATTATTTATCAATATCAAAAGAGTTACTATAGGAAACACCATGGGTTATCAATACCCAATACCCAAAAATAATAACTCATTTGGTATCACACTTATTATTAAATAATAATAATAAATAGTAATAACTCATTTTTCTTTTGCTTTTTAAATAATTGAAAGAATAATTTCAATTTTTAAAAGAATTTGAAAATAAATAATAATAAATTAAATAATATATTCTATAATTTGAAAATATATACTAATAAATTGAATATAAAAATAGAAGTCAAGTAGGTTTATTTTTTGGAGTTTTATGGAGAATCCCAAGGTTTATTAATTAAATTTGTAGTGTGGACAAATGCTAAGAAAATTTTACCACACACGTTGTCTCATAACAAGACGATGGACTACTAACAGAAATAAGTCTTGGGGAGCCCTTGGCTTTAAGAAAGAATGAGCTCCATAGATGCAACCTCTATTTGACACCGTTTGGCTACCTTCATCCCTCCACTTACTTCTCTCTCACAACCCTTACCCGTGGAAGATAGCGTCACAAGAAGCAAGGCATATTACGTAGGGTTTGGGCTGATTGAAGATATTATAAACCATTATTTTCCTCTACCAAACACGTAGACAATATGTTTCATGTCATCCTCATTTGAAGGATTATTATACGTTATGAGTTGAGGGATTATTATTTTTTATGACTCGTCGTAGCTTGTAGAGAATTTGACCCTACCTTCAACCCTACATGCATTATATAGGGAAAAGAAGAAAAATTTATGCCAACCACTCAATAATTTAGATATTCTGTTGGGAGACGAAGGGAGAAAGCCTAGGTTTATATCTTACGATGAAGTAACAAGTGATGGGAGGGAAACTTGGAGAAGCATTATTTGTAAGGGTTTTAGGTATAATTCTTGGGAAGGGTTTTTCTTCTCTTTGATGTGTGTCTAGACCAAGTAAATAGGTCAAGTTACAATCTTAGTTAAAGGCTTAGTTAGATTCATTATTAGAGGCCAACTTATAAACACGATCCAAGTTTATTTTGAGCTTTGTTGAAGACCCTGTTCAAGTTAGTGTGGAGGCAAAATTATAGTCTAAGTTGGTGTAACAACCCTCCGTGGCCTATTGGGAATTTCACCCTTAGGCTCCATTAAATTAAATATCTATTCATTTAGAGTTGAGTTTTACTGGCCATCAAAAGTGTATTAAATAGACAATTACAGATACGGTGATTAAAATACTCTTTAGACAAGCCCTTAGTCATTAAGACAGAACTAGGACAAAGCGTTAAATTATAGCATATTGTTATTATAAACTCTTTTTATATCCCTATCCCAACATAATTGGAACAAATGTTAGTTTTATCTATAACTAATAAGCATAGGAATAATGATGAAAATCCTAATACCCATATGTGACATGGCACCATCACTTCTTTATCCAACATTCAAGAGTATCAAGCTTCATTATGGAAGACATAGATAGTAGTAGATCACCAACAATTCTATGGGAGTAACTGCTCCACATGCATGAACCTTCGTATAATACCAATGCATAATATCCCTCCTTAAGAAATGTAAATATGATCATAATAACCATGACATGCATATGTGATCACATGTGAGTCACATGCATTATTCCATCCATCATTTCCATAGGAGAGGTAATTAAATAGTCCATATAATCTGAGTTGTATTTTTTAACATCCTATCAAGTAAGGATTTAACAGGAAACACATACTATGCGAGTAAATCTCATCCCAATAGAGGGAAACAACAGCAATATCAAAGCACATGTAATTCATTCAAATCTTCTTAGAACTAAGAAAACTCCTCATAAGAAAGTTGGAATGGTAAAAGAGAAATAGAGTAAATCAACAATTCCATACAAATGACAACAACTAAATCTCACTTGGAGGGAGGAGCACCACCACCCAACTGTGAATCACCTTAGATTCCCCCCGAGCCGAAGATCTAGCCAAGGACCAACTATTCTCTATTGATCGATGCAGTGGGTATTTAATACCCTCTTTCATGATTTAGTTAGCATTAGTGGTGCTTCACTTTTATGGATTTTTCAATTTGCATAGGTTTATTCTGGAAAATCTTGTGTTCATCTCCCATGGATCTTTATTTCCCATCCATGTGATGCATCTAGAATCCATCCAAGTTTATCTAGAATCACATCTAGAAGCTTTATCATGAAACGTTGATCTATATCCCATTACTCATGGGATTTTATTAGTTTATTTAATAACACATTTGGTCTACGTATTACATATCACCTAGCTTTCATGAGCTTAGGTTTATAATAGTTTAACCCACAAAGGAGGGTATCACACTTAGATTTAGCTCAACTTATGCTTACAAACATTTAACACACAAGGGAGGCTATCACAACTAGGTTTAACTTAGCTTAGGTTTACAAACATTTAGTACACAAGGGAAGTGGGGTTACATACTCCCCCACTTAAATTTTACGTTGTCCTTGGTTTATCACTATATCATTTCCTTGTTCACATGTAGATGGTTTCTGAATCAACATCTCTAATGGATCTACCATCTTCTGCATTTTTTTTGATGTACATCAGTCACAAGGAGTTCTATCTGTTAGTGTCAGTCTTTGAAGCCTTGCTCGAGTGATCAAACATGCTCTTACAAGTGATTTTAAGGTGTCAAAATCAAATTTTGTCATTTCAGTGGGTCTTCAAGCAAAATTTGCTCACTAGGCATTAGTTCTAAGGTTTGCTTTCACTCCTTTCAAAGTTGCCCAAATGCCAGTCTATGTCACTATTCAGCTGAGCCTATCATCATTCAGGAGGTTTTATCATCATGTCAGGTTCCATTGGGCCATTTTACACCTTGTTCATGCCTGAGTTGCGCCTAGGCAAGGTTCATTTCCCTCTTCTAGGGTTTTGAAGGCAATTTCTCTTGAATGATCAAATCATTATAAAAACTTGTATCTTGATGTTCATACACTTTCCCCTATTATTAATGTACCTTATTAAACACTTCCCATCACTGAGATCCCCCAAATTCCTCATTTTTGCACAAACCCCAGTTTCTTGCCACAACTTGGCAATTTTATACGCTACGCCTGTGTTTTGCCCTTTTGGACCCCTTACCCTCACTGGATCTCTGAGATTCCACTTTCCCCTGTTTCCTAACATCTCTCCCTACTTCCAAAAATTTCCCCAAGAATTTAGAAGCCCCTTATCCCCTTCATTTCGTTTCATTTCGACAAAATCCCTTGTTTCACACATCGGGATAAGTTTCACTCAAAAGGTGATCGATAGAAATAAAAGAAGAATTTTGAACAAGTGAGAGAGGTTTTTGTCCAAAACAGGCCAAGGAAGAAAACCCTCCTTCATGTTTTAGAAAAGTGTCATGGTTTTAGAGAAATGTCAAAAATAAAATCACCACAGGAGAATTGATGCACCTTCGAAGTGACCTTGGGCAAATCAAGTTTTATCCTAGCTTGGTTGGCCAAATAACTTTCTTGGTGAGTGAAAGGATAACTATACAAAAATATCTTTCTAATTAACTATCATGAGATTAATTTTGAGTTGAGGAAGGAATTTAAAAGTTTACTGCAACGACACTCTTCCTTGAAGCCGCCTCATTTGGCACATTTTGACCTGTCTTGGGAGATTTGATTTTTGACAAGGTAAATTAACTCCAAATTAAAACATTCTAGTAGGGTTGGAAAGTAGACTCAAATACCTTTCCAACACGCTATCCTGTGCCAGATTTTGACACCGAAAAGGCCTCCAATAGCCTCCTGTAAAATGCACTATGTGGCGCGCGACTCATACAGAAGGGGCGGGACGCATTGGGTGCACGCGGCGCACTGGGCTCCATTGGCCAGTGTAATTTACATGCGCACGATGCATAGGGAGCCATGCCGCACTGGGTAAGTGCGTGGTTCATATAGCTCAGAACCGAGAACTTTTCACTCCTTCGTCCAGATTCGTGCCAAATTACCTCAATGAACATGCAAGTAGGTTCTTTATGTTTGCTGAGTGAATTTCAGACATGATTATGGTGTTTTGAATGTGGAGAAACAAGTGTGAAATGTAAAACCCTATGTTCATTGCCAAATTGACTTCTTAGGGTTTGAAACAAATATTAGGGACTCTGTGGGGCTTTTCCAAACATGTGCTATTGATATATGCCTATGTCATCAATTTTCAGTGGTGTCCATGCTCGTTATTAACCTCAGCCTCACGCTCTCTCTTTGCCATTACTTCTCAGCTGTCATTGTTATGGCCATTGTCATTTTCAAACTACTTTTCCATGCAAACCCAGTTGACAAAACTATTTTCATTTTGGCTTTCCTATGATGCTTTGATACACATGTGACACAATTGAGGAGTAAAGCACACACTAAAATTTTTTCCTTCACTACACCTATATCAACATACATATTGCAAACGTCTTGTTTTCAAAGCCATGTCAGAAACGGATTCAATTTATGAGCAAGGATATGAGTAGGACATTGACTTAACCATTGAGGTTGATGTACTGAGATGGAGCATAGCAGTGCAGCAGTAGTTGTAAGATATCAGAGAGGCCACGGAGCTTTGTTTGCAGCATCATGACGAGTACTATCTCCACCCGGGGTGGAAGGGGTCTCGTTGACTTGATCAGTAGCACGAGTACTATCTCCACATGGCGTGGAAGGGGTATCGCCTTCTTCATTAGAATAGGTACATTCACAAGATCAGAATAGAGACAAAGACATGCTTCGCCATATGAAAAATCATTATTGGGCTCGTATGCATGTCTGTAAAGCAAAAATGAAGATTCTAAATATGCGGTTGAGGAGAGCACTAAAACGACGGAAAAAGCCTGATCCACTCCAAATTTTGGGCGAGCCTTCATTGGCTCGACATAATACATGATGGAGGGTCTTTGCACCGAATTTGAGCAATTTTGGAGAAATTTTGTCATTTTGACAAATTTTGGCTTAAAAACGAGTTTTTCAGCTCAACGCGTAGCGCGTCGACGCGACCGCTTATGATTGGTACTCTTGCTGGAGGAAAACTTTATAGTTTTGGACTTTTCATGGTAAGTTATGCATGCTCTAGTATGTCCAAGGAATTTCATCAAATTCTGGATGATCAAAAGGCCAAAAAACACCATGAAAACCACCTTGCTACCACAGTTTGCACCGGCAGGAAGTACTTCTGGCAGAATGAAGCTTTGGAGGGGCAAATGAGATCCAAATTGGGTAATTCTACTTGGGATAGAAAGTAGACATCCAGGGCTGTCCAACGAGCTATCATGAGCTCAATTTGGATGCCAGGAAGTGCCCCAAAAGTGGGCTGAAAGGCACGCGATGCATAGAGCTCACGCGCGCGGTGCATAGAGATTTTTGGTCAAAGTTTCACTGTTTAGCTCAGAAATTCGCCCAGTTTTGACCAGTTTTGCTTCTTGATACTACTCTTGACTTTTCATGATGTAATTTAAGAACTATTATGTAATTTTGGTGCATTTTTACTTTTTCTAAAGGATTCATTCGCTAAAAGGTGAAAATTAAATGAATGAATCAGTTTCCTAGCATGTAGGGGTAAGTTGTTTGACCACCTAGATTTCAGTTCCTCGTCTAGAATTAGTTCAAACAGCTCCTAGAATGATGATCTCCACCCCTAGAGGCAAGGAAAGGGGTTAGGATTGTCTATATGATGTAATTTCTCGATCATTTTTGGAGGTTGGACACTTGGGATTGCTTTGGCATAGTATTGTACATATTTTCTCTGCATTTTTGGCTAAGGAAAGACCAGCATTTTGCAGCACTGTTTGGGATTCGTGTGGCTTTATTTGTTTATGATCTTCTTCTGTCAGTATCTGTAAGTTGTTATGTGTATCATTTTCCTTATCTCATCTTTTGCAATTGAACAAATGAAGTGTTAAGGTAGAATCCATAATTTGATATGCTTTGCCTTTAAGTTTTTTTTATTTTCCATGTTTTCATCTGTTTAAGGAGAATCTTTGAAAGCTTCTTGCTCTCCTTAGCTACTTGACAGTCCTGATCTATCCATCTCTTTCACTTTTAAAGCATCAAGACAATCACCTTCCTTGCCCCAATCAGACCTCTGCAAAAACTGTGTCTCATCCCTGCACCCAAAATTGCCTTTCCCTTAGATTCAACAAAAACCCCAAAAATCAACTTCAAACTCCTTGTACTTCATACCTAGCCTAAAATTAATTACCAATTTAGTCATCTAGAGCCTTATCGATTAGCTTTCGCAGAGATTGACCCAGAGAGAGCCCTCTCATGTCCTCGTAGGGCTAGCTACGAGGCTAAGCGTGGTTTGATGTAGCCTGGAGTTTTACCTTATTTCAGCCTAAGGTAGATTTGAGCGCTAGCATAGTGGCGACCATACTGGGGAAGAACTGGTTTTCTTCTTATTGTTATATGATTTATAGCTATAGACGGAGTTTGAAGTCATGCTAGGTAGCCTTCGAACTGCACATTTCTCTGTGAGTGCATAGTAGATAAACGTTGTTTCACTCGATCTCTGGTCTAGATTGTAATCGTAACACTTAACTTATAAATTGCCCCAGTACATGTATCGAGTTCAGATCTGATTGTTGATGGTGGAAAAAAATCAGACATTGGCAAGGCTAAAATCATTCACCTGGTGACTCTAAATCATTTTCGAGATCAGAGCCAAAGACTCCACTCAAGGATGATCTCGACCAGCAAAAACATGAAAGGACAACATGGACAGATCAGGTATTCAAGTTGGAATTTCATCCAAGACATTTTGTTCTTTGTCATAAATTATTTCTTCTCTCTTCCCAAGAATGACAATAAGGCTTTGCAAAGTATACTATATCTGAGAAGAGATCCTTGGCCTATAGTTGAGTCTTTCCCTTTGAAGATTGTGAATCCCAAAGATTTGCATCCCTTCGAGCTTGATCAAGAGCTTTCTTCTAAATTTTGTGATGACCATCTTCAAACTGATGAGCCCCAAGAGACCAAGACTGATTCCATACCTGCTATACATACCCCTACACCTTGTAAAATTCCAGATCGGTATAAACCTCTTGTTTTACCTTCTGTTCTACATGATTTCCCCAAAAACTATTATCTATACTTGCCGAAATTCGATGGTGAAAGTAAGAATGCCAATGCTAAGCAACATGTGCATAATTTGGAGTCTTTTCTAGATCTTTTTGAAGTTGATGCAGAAGATGTCAGTATAAGGCTTTTTGCTCTTTCTTTGCAAGGCAAAGTGAAGAGTTGGTTCATAACCCTCCCTGATGCAAGCATCTCATATTTCTGGCAGTTCGTCAAAGTTTTTCTTGACAAGTGGATGATCGGGCAGAACCTTTTCCTTATTATAGAAGAGTATAATCATCTGAAAAGAATGCCAAGGGAAACAGTACAATAATTTTCTGCCAGATTTAACCAGGTTTATTATTCAATGCCAGTTGATATAAGACCTTCTCCTAGATCTGCTCTGTTGCACTACCCGAGTGCCTTTGATCCGGAAATGGAGTTTTAGTTAAGAGAAAAGGATATTACGACACTTCACAAGATGCAGAACAAGGTAGTGAATGTAGAGGCTCATTTGCTGATCTTGAGGGCAAGGTTGAAGGAAGAAGAAAAGAAGAATATTTCAGAGAAGCTGACACTTTCAGAGGAAAATCGTGATATTTTCGTAAATGCAGTAGAAGAGATGGTGTAGAAAATGACTGCAAAAAATGAAAGTGACATTCAAGAACAAGTGGTTGACCCAAAACATTTTGTTGCTAATCCCAGTTGTCATAGTGATTGTTTTATAGATCATTGTGAAGAAGAGAGAGTTGTTGATATGATGTGTATGTTTGATGATAAATTGCCTTAGTTTGATCAGTATGATGATGATTATGTTCTCCAAAAGGAAGCTAATCTTGTAGATGAATCAGTAGGTAGTTTGTATGAGGAGGAAGTTCACTTTCAGTAGATCGAATATAGTAATCAACCGATGCATATTAGCTATGACAATGATGAGGAAAGTGCATCATAGTTTTAAGTAAGTGAAGGATCTTTGCCTTTTTTTTTTATTCATTTCAGTTCATCAGAGATAACTACCATGCAATCAGAAATCAAATGTCAACAAGTCTTGATTTGAATCATCTTGAGAGCAATGAAAATTTTGTTCAAGACTTCTCCTATTCAGATTTGCAAACCCTGAAAGCCATTCATTGTCAAGTTGCAGTTAAAGACTTGGAAGTGGACACACATGATTTAATGATTCAAGGTGACTCTGTACCATTCGGTTTTGAATCATTTCAGTTTTTGAAGGGTAGATTGCATAGTAAATCTTCAAATGAACAACCTATAACAAATCAGCAATCTCACAATGTTAATGTTGAGGACGAGACAAATAATAAAATTCTTGAGGAGCCTGTAGCATCAGATTTGCAGCCACCAAATGAAATTGAAGGGCAGATTATAGATGAAGGTGTGGAAGATGAAATACATGATTTGATGATGCAGGAATATTATATACCCTTTTGTTTCAAAGCATTTCAGTTTATAAGGCAGAATGTTCATAAAATCTCTCAAGAAAAAGTTGAACAGCTAGAAGGATGTCATACATTTTCAATGGATACGTTGCAGCAGTATTTTCAAGTTTTTCATGATCCAATAGTTGATGTTTTGGATGAGGTTTGCAGTCAACGTCTTTCTCCGTTGACTACATGTGAGCTTGAAACATGTTCGGATATGATTTGATCCGACAGCCGGTTACTTTGTCATTTTCAGCAGAGGTCTCGTCACAAGGCTCATATCAAAGTTTTCATTCGTGGTATGAGGAAACGAGAAGTAATCCATTAGATGAGCTAAGTTCCAGTGTGCCTGAATTTCAAGATCCTTATGCAGTGTTTTTGGATGCGAATAGAGGATCCATATCATTCAATGGATCTATTTCCAAGTTTTCATGGGAGTTGCCTTTCATTAGTTCTCTCTTGTTGTTCATAAGTGAGGACTTGCGGAAAATTCAAACAACAGATGGAATACTTACTTGGTTACATTGGTTGTTTCATTTCACTTGATCAGTTGATGAACGAAACCGTTAGAGTAGGTTTTGATGAATAAAATCAACTTTGAGCGTCATTTCCAGTTTGTGGGTTGTGTTTAAGTATCAAGTCAGTTCTTAGTTGAGTGAGAGTCAATTTTTGTCGTCAAGTCATCATTTTTCAGTCATGCATTTCAGTTTGGGTTTTTGACTCCGTTTCCAAATGGATAAGCGCTAGTCTGCTCTCCCAAAGATCTGTCATTCTTGGCACCTCCAAGGAGCTATCATCCCCATTGGAGCCAATGTTAGTGTCAGTCTTTGCAGCCTTCCTCCAGTGGTCAAACATGCTCTTACAAGTGATTTTAAGGTGTCAAAATCAAAATTTGTCATTCCAGTGAGTCTTCAAGCAAAATTTGGTCACTAGGCATTAGGTCTAGGGTTTTCCTTCACCCCTTTCAAAGTTGCCCAAATGTCAGTCTATGTCACTATTCAGCTTAGGCTATCATAATTCAGAATGTTGTTATCATCATTTCAGGTTCCATTGGGTCATTTTACACCTTGTTCATGCCTGAGTTGTGCCTAGGCAAGGTTCATTTCCCTCTTCTAGGGCTTTGAAGGAGATTTCTCTTGAATGGTCAAATCATTATAAAAAATTGTATACTGATGTTCATACGCTTTACCCTATCATTAATGTACCTTATTAAACACATCCCATCACTGAGATTACTCAAATTCCTCATTTTTGCACAAACCCTAGTTTCTTGCCACAACTTGGCAATTTTCTAGGCTAGGCCTGTGTTTTTCCCTTTTGGACCCCTTCCCCTCACTTGATCTATGAGATTCCACTTTCCCCTACTTCCTAACATCCCTCCCTACTTCCAAAAATTTCCCTAAGAATTTATAAGCCCCTTATCCCCTTCATTTCGCTTCATTTCGACAAAATCCCTTGTTTCACACATCGGGATAAGTTTCACTCAAAAGATGATCCAAAGCAATCAAATATGAATTTTGAAAAACTGAGAGAGGTTTTTGTCCACAAAAGGCCAAGGAAGAAAAACCCTCTTCACTTTTTACACAGGTGTCATGGTTTTAGAGAAATGTCAAAAATAGCTTTCTTGATGAGTCAAAGGATAACTAGACAAAAAGAGCTTTCCAATGAAATATCATGAGCTCAATTTGGAGTTGAGGAAGGCTTTCAAAAGTTGACTGCAATAGCACTCTGGCTTCAAGCATCCTCATTTGGCACATTATGACCAGTATTTGGAGATTTTATTTTTGACAAGGCAAATGAACTCCAAATCGAAAAATTCTGGTTGGGTTGGAAAGCAAACTCAAGGACCTTTCCAACGCGCTATCCTGCGCCTTATTCGGCACCGGGAAGGCCTTCAAAAGCCTCTTGCAAAATGCACTATGTGGCGCGTGACCCATACAGAAGGCACGCGACGCATTGGGTGCATGCGGCGCACTAGGCTCCATTGGCCAGTGTAAATTTACACGCGCGTGACGCATAGGGAGTGTGCAGCGCACTAGGTAAGCGCGCAGCGCCTATAGCTCAAAACCAAGAAATTTTCACTCCTTCGTCTAGATTCATGCCAAATTACCTCCATCAACTGGCAAGTAGGTTCTTTATCTTTTCTCGGGGAATTTTAGACATGATTATGGTGTTTTGAATGTGGAGAAACACGTGTGAAATGTAAAAACCTATGTTTATTGCCAAATTAACTTCTTAGGGTTTGAAACAAATATTAGGGATTGTGTGGGGGTTTTTCAAACTTGTGCTATTGATATATGCCTATGTCATCAATTTTCAGTGCTGTCCATGCTCATTATTAACCTCAACCTCATGCTCTCTCTTTGTGATTACTTCTCTACTGTCATTGTTATGGCCATTGTCATTTTCACACTACTTTTCCATGTAAACTCAGTTGACAAAGCTATTTTCATTGTGGGTTTCCTATGATAATTTGATACACATGTGGCACATTTGAGGAGTAAAGCATACACTGAAATTTTTGCCTTCACTACAACTATATCAAAATACATATTGCAGACATCTTGTCTCCAAATCCATGTCAGAAAAGGATTCAGTATATGAGAAAGGATATGAGCAAGACAGTGACTTAACCATTGAGGTTGATGTACTGAGATGGAGGATAGCAGTACACTAGTAGTGGTAACATATCAGAGAGGCCACGGAGCTTTGTTTGTAGCATCACGATGAGTACTATCTCCACCCGGGGTGGAAGGGGTCTCGTTGACTTGATCAGCAGCGCGAGTACTATCTCCACATGGCGTGGAAGGGGTCTCGCCTTCTTCATCATCGTAGGTACATTCACAGGATTAGAAGAGGCAAATACATGCTTCGTCATATGAAAAATCATTATTGGGCTCGTATGCATGTCTGTAAAGCAAAAATGAAGATTCTGAAGAGGCGGTTGAGTGGAGCACTAAAATGGCGGAAAAAGCCTGATCCACTCCAAATTTTGGCCGAGGCTTCATTGGATGGAGATAATACATGATGGAGGGTCTTCACTCTGAATTTGAGCAACTTCGGATATTTTTTTGTCATTTTGAAAAATTTTGGCTTAAAAACAGGTTTTTCAGCTCAACGCGTAGCGCGTCGACGCGCCCTCTTATGATTGGGACACTTGCTGGAGGAAAACTTTATAGTTTTAGATTTTTCATGGTAAGTTATGCATTCTCTAGTATTTCCAAGGCATTTCATCAAATTCTGGATGATTAAAAGGCCCAGAAACACCATTAAAACCACCTTGCTGCCACCTTTTGCACCAGCAGGAAGTACTTCTGCGAGAATGAAGTTTTGGAGGGGAAAACGAGATCCAAATTGGGAAATTCTAATTGGGTTGGAAAGTAGACATCCAGGTATTTCCAACGAGCTATCATGAGCTCAATTTGGATTCACGGAAGTGCCACAAAAGTAGGCTGAAAGGCGCGCGATGCATAGAGCTCACGTGCGTGGCGCATAGAGATTTTTGGTCAAATTTTCACTGTTCAGCTCAGAAATTCACCCAGTTTTGACCAGTTTTTCTTCTTGATACTACTCTTGACTTTTCATGATGTAATTTAATAACTATGATTTAATTTTGGCGCATTTTTACTTGTTCTATAGGATTCATTCGCTAAAAGGTGAAAATTAAATGAATGAGTCAGTTTCCTAGCATATAGGGGTAAGTTGTTTGACTACCTAGATTTCAGTTCCTTGTTTAGAATTAGTTCAAACAGCTCCTAGAATGATGAGCTGCACCCCTAGAGGCAAGGAAAGCGGTTAGGATGGTCTATATGATGTAATTTCTCAATCATTTTCAGAGGTTGGAGAGGTTGGACACTTGGGATTTCTTTGGCATACTGTTGTACATATTTTCTCTGCATTTTTGGCTAAGGCAAGACCAGGGTTTTGCAGCACTGTTTGGGATTCATGTGGCTTTATGTGTTGATGATGTGCTTCTATCAGTATCTGTAAGTTGTTATGTGTATCATTTTCCTTATCTCATCTTCTGCAATTGAACAAATGAAGTGTTAAGGTAGAATCCATAATTTGATATGCTCTGCCTTTAAGTTTGTTTCATTTTCCACCTTTTCATCTGTTGAAGGAGAATCCTTGAAAGCTTCTTGCTCTCCTTAGCTCCTCGTCGGTCTAATCTATCCATCTCTTTCACTTTTAAAGCATCAAGACAATCGCCTTCCTTGCCCTAATCGGACCTTTGAAAAAAATGTGTCTCATCCTCGCACCCAAAATTGCCTTTCCCTTAGATTCAACAAAAACTCCAAAAATCAACTTCAAACTCCTTGTACTTCATACCTAGCCTAAAATTAATTACCAATTTAGTCATCTCGAGCCTCATCGATTACCTTTTGCCGAGATTGACCCAGAGAGAGCCCTCTCCTGTCCTCGTAGGGCTAGCTACGAGGCTGAGCGTGGTTTGATGTAGCGTTGAGTTTTACCTTATTTCAGCCTAAGGTAGATTTGAGCGCTAACACTCTCAAGACCTCTCCTTCCATAGCTACATCAGTCTCAAGGAGTGCTCTCCTTTCATATATGCATGTAACTTGTTTTCAAACCACTTGTGAAAATTATACATGAAAATTTTTAACTATGATAAATATCATGATCCGTTACCTAATATTATTAAACAAACTATTTCTTATCATTTATCTAATCTTAAAAATGCATGTTCTTTTCTTTCATTCTTTCAAGCCATTGTTCTCTTGTCGAGCACATGCTTCTTGCAATCTCTCTGCATACAGTACATCAATTAGCATATTTTCCACATTAATATGCCTCCAAGGTCATAACAAATTAGTTCACATAAGAATATATATTCATCATCATCATCATCATCATATATATATTATTATATATATATATATATTAATATTAATATATATATATATATATATATATATATATATATATATATATATATATATTCATCATAATTGTATGTATGCCAAACTACAATTAACCAGAGTAACTTATACCAAAGTTACCTTCCTTCTTATAGGTAACATCGAGGTTTGTTTACCTAGCCAAACATCTGTCCACTGAATATATGCTTACCTACATAGAAGGTATGTTATACAAACCAATACACATTTCACCTTGTAGTGTATGTAGTCATACGGTCCCATATGTACCCCTGTACATAGTCCATCTGTGGTACAACCTATAATACCATCCTCACATAAATTTTATCCACATATTTATCCTCGATGTTAGTATCATACCAACATTCCTTTATCTTTAATTGTGTTTAGTTTTCAAGGAATTGTTATGATCATGATTCCTCTATATAATTAAGAAAGTTTGATGTCAAGTGTAAATAAATTCCACACTTCATGTGGTTACAATATTAGTGGCATATTATTGCATTCGTTCATATTTTCATCTTAATAATACCTTCTCCTTAATGTTCTAAAGCAAACAATTGACTCATAGCTTTTGAAATTTAATTATTCATGAGATCTGTTGACACCTAATCTTCATGATTGGGATATTTTATGTAGATAAATAAATTAGGAATATGAACAATCATCTGGAGATGAATTGAACAATCTCTCCCTATTGTATATAACAATGAGTTACCGGTGGAATAATACATGAATCAGTTGTTTGTTTTGTGGAGTTACTGCCTGGTGTGACATGGTATCAGAGCCAGCTCCCTATTTACCCTTTATGTCTTTGTAACTCCTGATCTGCTCCATTTCTCTCTCTATAATTCTATCTGCCATACCTACATTCTGTCTGCCACAAGTGCACTGCCCTGACATATTCTATTATGATTTTTGCGCCTTGTTCATTTGAATACGCTCAAACTCCAAAACTGTTTCATATTCTCTGACCCGTGACATGGTATTTGAAATTGATGGCTTGATTTACATTGTTCCATGGACCACAATACTGATTGAATGATAGCACCCTACGCATATGCATTGTTCTTTCTAGCGCTGCGATATCACCTCTGTCCATAACGTGCTGCCTTTCCACCGTTGCCTCTGCAACAAACTCACTATCGATGGTGGTATTTGAAACGTTGTATAATGGGTCGTATAATGGTAACGATGTCCCTTTGAATCCCATTAAACTGCGTTGTATTTGAATGTTGTATATTTAACTGCGTTGAATATATATTTAACTGCGTTGAATGTATATTGAAACGTTATCCCTTTGAATCCCATTAAACTGCGTTGTATTTGAACGCTGTAAATTTAACTGTGTTGAATGTATGTTGCGTTGAATCGAGTTTAACATAGCATTCAAGCCTTTTTTAGCACAGCATACAAGTTGCGGATTGAACCGTTCAACATATGTAATCTTCTAGTGGTTTTCTCATTTGATCATTTTGGGTGTAAAGTAATTTGTCATTGATATAAATCAGTTATATCATTGTTCCTTCATTTGGGTATTTCCAGTTTGATTGTATGTAGAGACCATGCAAAGATCATGTGGGTATGATGGTGTGATTGTACAGACATAATTTTAATGCTTTTGATAGTAGGTTGATGATATCCAAACTTAAATAGTATATGAAAGTGTAAAAGCATTGAAGTTCAGTGAGGAACTCTAGATTCATAGATATTAAAATGATTGTTTGTTATTGAACAGTTTGGTATTGAAACGTCTGGTATTGAACCGCTTGTGTATAAAGGAGGTGATATAGAAATATTATATGAGGATATTTTTATAAACTTTGGAGGGATTTGAAGAAAACATAGTGCATAAAGTATTTGAAACCTTTTTTCCCTTTTGAGTACAATTTCACTGTATATCAGCAGAAATATTTTTTTCTATCAGCAAAAGGTTTTTTTACAGAATGCATTCAATCATCTCTATGGTAGGAATAGTTCTCACTGGCAAGGAGAACTATCCTGATTGGTCCGAGATGATACAACACACCCTCATCATCAATGAGTTGTGCAAAGGCGTGTGTGTCAGAGAAGGAGACAGTGACCCAGTACAGCCTACCTCAGACAAAGAGCTCGCCATTTGGGAAAACAAGAATAGCAGAGCTTATGTATTAATCACAGCATCTGTAAATAAAGAGGTGATTCACCATATTTCATCATATTCAACTGCCTTTGAAGCTTTACAAAAGTTGAAAGAACTCTATGATTCACATTCTGCACTTGAAGTCGTCCAACTCGTGATTAAACTTTTCACTCTTGAACTGCAAAATAATGATCCTCTTGCTCTTGCATCTAAAATAAAGTCTATAATGCATGATATCAAATCCACTAAGGTTGAGCTGGATATCCCTCTTATTGCTTTTCTCAAGGCACTGTATCCTACTTATTCTAATTATCTTGAGTCTTTGCAAGCAAATGGAAATCTCAAAGATGTAACCTTTGACTCTCTTGTGAAAAAGTTTGCTGAAAGAAAAAAATCTTTTGTAAAGAGGGCAACCCCTGAGTCTCTTGAAGAGACGGTGTGCCTTGCTCATAAAGAAAAACATCCCGCTCAAGATTCTACAAGAGGAAGAGGTGGACGGAGAGGAAGAGGAAGATATTTCAGACATAGGGGGGGCAGACATTCTAAAGGAGAAAAGGTAGATTTACATTGTATTCACTACAAAAGAAATGGATCACATGATGCATCCACATGCAAGCTACCATGGGACAAAATTTAGCAGAGAAGAAACCAACAGAAAGGTAAAATTGATGATACAGACAAAGGTAAAGCACATGAATCCGCTCACTATGTTGAGGCACAATGTAACATTGGAGTAAATGAAGATTTTTTTAATGCTTCACTTGCTTCCTAAAAAAATTATTGGTTGCTTGATTCAGGAGCAATCTGTCACATGATTCATAGAAAAGATTTTTTTGAAGATTTCACTGACAATGTTGATGGAGTAGTATACTTTGCAGATCAGTCAAAAATCAAGCCATCGGGGCTTGGTACAATCAGGCTTAAACTGCCTGGTCTTCCAGACTTTCTTCTGGATCATGTTCTATATCTCCCACAGCTCGAGAGAAACTTGTTTTCATTGGTCCACATCCGCCAGCAAGGTAACTCCATTCATATGTTTGATGGCAAGCTTGAGGTAAGAAAAGCATCTGATCACTCACTTGTCATGAGCGGAATAGAAGAAGAAAGGCTTCTCAAAATGCAAGGTACATCCGCTCATGCACAACATTTCTCATACAATTCTCATCATGAAGAAGGTACACTTCCATCAAGTTTATTATGGCATGCTAGATTTGGACATTTGAACTATGACAATCTCCGCTTATTGAAGAGAAATGGTGTTGCTCGTTTGGCTACAATTCCTAAAAACTTAAACAATGTGATGCTTTCATTCTAGGAAAGCATAGCAAACAGTCTTTTCATGATTCACATTCAAGAGCACATAGGAAGATTGAACTTATTCATTTAGATTTATGTGGTCCAATGCCTGTTCCTTCTACAAATGGAAATAAATATATCATGACATTTATTGATGACTACACCAGAATGTGTTGGGTTTATTTATTGAA
>APFE030814314.1:1319-18573 GCA_000404065.3 Pinus taeda | reverse complement strand
TAGTGAGTTAACAGTCAGTTGATGCATTAATGCACTCAACTAGTGCTACTCTAGTTAACTGAAGATTCCCTCATCAGAAACTCATGCATGTCTATTCTGAGAAAGACCTGGTTGAGATTAATGTTCAAGGACAATGTACTATCATTTGCATGTGTTTTCTCATGGAGAAAACTCATGCATGCAGTCTAGGATTCATCCTTGAGGATTGCACAATTTTGAAGGTTTTTTTTTCCACTTGGTAATAGGCTAATCATCCACAAGGAATAGGGCAAGGAAATAGGAGCTTGGAGGGTAGAGAGGAAAGCTAGAGAGAATCCAAGATTGTCTGTGAGCATCTGTGAGGATTGTATTGAGAGTTGGCTGGCTGTGAGAGCTAAGGCTTTGTATAAATACACTGAGCTAAGGTTTTGTATAATACAATGGTGTGGGGTTTTTATCTGAGGCTTTCCCCAAATTATTTTCATGTGTATTGTGCCATTGATTCTTCTTCTTCTGGTTATATTGTTCAGCTTGATCTTTAAGCTTCCACAAATTGATAGTAGAAGTAGGTTATAGTATTCTGCTTTGATTTATATTGCATTATCGAGTTAACCTATCACATATTTTCTACATAATGGAGGGGGGAAGACCTGATAGATAAATTCCATGGTCAAAGGGACTAGCTGATGTGGGTGTCCATGTCTTGAGTGTATGGATGTGAGGAGGCATCATTAGTGGATGCATGAGCTATTGACTCAGCCTCGGTTTTTATACCCCTATTGTGTTCCTTTTACTTATTCTTGGTTATTCCTTATATTACAACTCATAGATGAATGGTTAGAGCTTTATTTATATGATGTACCAATTTAATTACCCATTTCAAAATGAGTTAGTTTATTGCTCATTGGGTTTATGGCATGCAATGGTTCTTTTTTTTTATGTAATGGAGCATTATGTGCTCAAGAACCAAGTGATGGTCATATGAGGTAGGTAGAACTCATGCCAGGCTCGTTCCTAGGTAATTGTTATGTCCCGGTCATCTATTATATTTTGATTTTTCTTTCTTTGTTTTGTTATGGCCGTGATATGTGTTTCTTCCTTTTCTTTTAGCTACATCAATCTCCCAACAATAATTTTTTGAGCCCTACTCAAGGTATGTGAACATAAGAGTGCCAAATTCCCAAGAACTAATGAGAGGTTGTACCGAAAGAATGGAGGTGACATATGGGGCTTGTAATGTAGGGCATAATATGTTAAGCAAGGCATAGGGAATATGGAACATGCTATCACAATCATGGCTTCCTAGGTGGTGCCCCTCCTATAACCCAAAGTTCCTAAAGGGAGGTCCCATTGGACTAGGGTCAAAGATTAACCCCCATGTTAACGTGAGAGAAAAATAATATTGTTAAGGTTCATCAATCTTCCATGTCACCCCATAATCCATACTAAATTCCAAAAAACAAACAATTATAAGAACTTGATTGCAAAATGACAAAAGTACCTTTTGAATGGTAGGCCACCTTTATCTAAGTCTTAATGAAAGATGGGCAAGAAGAACATGGCTAATTAAAGTGTAGAGGCACATGGAATATCATCATCTAATGGTGGCTGGTAGGGGTTGCTAGTTGTCTAGATGATTGGTTGGGTGTCAAATGTAGGTCAAATTTTTTCTCCTATGGGGTTTCCCATTTTTGTGATTAATATCTAGCTCGAATTTGGGGATATGAGCTCATCGCGGAGTGCATGATCTAATAACTTGAATGTGGATTTCATGAGAACTCTAGAAATCCTTGGGCTCATAGACCTATAACCCGCACATTTGAATTAACGTGTTTTGGAGCATCTGCATTCTGTTAAGGGTATAAACCATGTTCTATATATTGATTTATCTATTTTATACTTCAAAAATATTCCTTTAAGAGTTGGCCATTTGCTAGAAAAGGGAGAGATTAACATTCAAGAGTTTTTAGATGGTGTGCATTGATGGAAACAATGTCCAAAACTTTGTATGGGCCAATCCATAGATTATCGAGCATCTTATGCTTGTTAGGGTTCTCTCTCCTTTTATCACATAAAAGTACAATCGTTCGTAGTTAAAAATCTTTAGGCTTCGCCTGCCTATCAAAGGTGTTCTTACCTCTCTCTTCATTCTTAGAAACTTATTCAAGGACCTTAAGCCATATCTCATCTGTCTCAATGATTTGGTTAATTATTGATTGTATCGTATTTTGCTAGTAAGGAACACCCTGAGGCACTCTAGCACCGATATCTTCAATTGGATGGGTAATTTTTCTTTAGTCCCATGCAAAAGTTGAAAGTGACTATAGCCTGTGGATGCTTTCATAGTTGTATGATTGACCCATAAAGCACATTTAATATTACTATCATAACTTCTCTTATTCTCATCAACTATCTTCTTAATAATTAGCATGAGGTTCTTGTTACTTGACTTAACTTGGCCATTTCATTGAGGGTAATAGTTAAATGAAAAGGAAAATATAATTCCATATTTGCAACACATGGATTCAAGGTCAATGGAATTTAATTATTTAGTATTATCAGGCATAATTTTAGTAGAGATGTCAAACTTTAAGAAAATATGGTCTTCAAGGAAATCAATCACCACTAAATCATTTACTTTCTTAGTGGGTATGGCCTCAACCCACCTAGTCAAGTAATCAGTGGCAATAAGGATCCATTTGTGACCATTACTAGAGTTTTCATTGAACTCTCCTATAAAATAAATTCCCCATTGTTGGAATAGAGATTCAATGAAAACACTTTTTAGTAGTAGGGAAGTTAGTTGTTGTTTACCTGTGAATAAATGACATGGTTGGAAGGTCCCAATAAAATTCATGGTATCAATAAAGATAGTGGGATGATAGTAACCAACCCTAACTATTTTTTTTGTAGTAGTTCTAATAGAATAATTCCCATCACAAAACCTTATGTGAAATTCTTTAATAGGCTTCTTAGCTTTGTCTTTGTTTATGCGCCAAAGGATAACTCCATCAAGGCTCTTCCAACTAACACCATCTTAAGTTAAACAATATTTGGAGGCCTTTGATCTGAGACATCTCCTTTTATGATTTATCAATCCAAGAGTGGAAAGCAAATTCTTGAGGTAGTATATCACATTTGAATATGACTGATATTCCTCTAATTCTATGGTCGTGGCATAAATTTTATCACCCTCACCCATTTGGAAAGACTTTTAATTTTCTTTAGTTGGCATTTCAGCAAGGCCCTACCTTTGAATATCTTCTTGGGACAAATTTCCAAGTCATACTCTTGGATTTTAGAGACCCCCTCGATCCAAAACAATCATTTTGAGTTAGAACATATTTTACATCTATGTAGGGAATAAAGGCATGGATATTATTATATCCCACATATGTTCGGAAATATTTAAGGGACTTGACTAGAGAATAAGCCTATTTTTTAGTAAGAGTGTACCTAATTTCAGAATCCCATGGGTATTTCTCGTGAATGCTATTGTATTTTCATTCCCTTGATCATATTTTTGCATTAATATCCTAACAATTGTGTCTTCAAAGGAAAATGAGTAAATGATAAAATAATTGGAGTATTCAGGGTTAACTAAGACAAGGGTTCACATTATTCTTTTCCTGATTTCTTTGAAATATTTATCATCCTCTCATCCCAAAAATACGGAACATATTTCTTCAATAAGTTATTCATAGGCTTAACTATTTCAAAAAAGAAATGGGATGAACCTTGTTATGAGGTTAATTTTACCGAAGAATGACCTCAAGGCCAGGGAGTGATACTATTTATAGACTCGAATCTTTAAGGACTAATTCTAATTCTCGCATTAGAAAAAATGTGTTCTAACAATTTACATTGGTGTGCTCCAAAGATTGACTTTTGGGTTTCAATGATATTTTATATTTCCTACACCTTTCGAATACTTTCCTTAAGTGTTTACAATGGTCATGGCTTACTTTACACACCACAGTGAATTCATCTTGATATATCTCGATAATCTTACCTATAAGGTCATAGAAGGAAAAATACATTACCTTTTTGAAAGTGGAGCCAACATTCAATAGAAAAAATGGAATTCTAAGTTATTTGTAGGTTCCCCAAGGGGTTGTGAAAGAAGAGTTCATTTGATCTCGTTCCTTCACTACCACCTGATTATATCTAGGAAATCCATCAAACATAGACATAATTTTGGACCTAGTGACTTGCTCCAAGAGGTATTTCATATTTGGTAAGGGATAATTATCTTTGAGTCACATTCGGTTGAGGTCTCTAAAATATACAAACATGTTAATGTTTCTGGTCTTTGTCAAGTGACAATAGGAATAAATACCCATGAGGAATTACTAAAAGGGGAAATATTCCTGGCATATAACATCTTTTGAATCTCTTCCTTGACCAATTGTGCCAATTTGGGGTTTACATTCCTTAATTTTTGTCTAACATGTTTAACCCCTTATTTAACAGAAATGGTGTGTTGGATAACTTTAGGAACATATGATTTTAGGTCTTTATACAATCAACCAAAAACATCCTTGAATTCTCTCACTCAACCTTTTCATATTTTGATATTCCCTTCCCTCTTTTGATCATTTGGGGAGAAAATTAATAGACTAAGTTGATCTCTACAATATCAATTTAGTCTTCTATTTTCTCTTTAACTTTACTCCTATCATTTCGATCAAATGCCTTCTCCATGGATATATATGTTTTTTCATTTTTAGGTTCATCTTGGTTAGGGGCATCATTTTGGAGAATCCCACTATTTCTTTTTCATCCTTAAAGATAGGTCAAGGCTCTTGATTCTTCGGTATAGTTCACGTAAATATGACTTCCATCATAAAATTTCCTAACTAGATCATCTCATCATCAAGGGATTGTAATGTGGATGTTGCAACTTCCAAGGAGTCAGCCACAACATTGTCTTCTCTTGGGATAACTTTAGGTTTGAATGTTTCAAATCCTTCTTTTGTGTGGACTATATGGTTCTTGTACTTCTTGAGGTTCTCATTCTTGGCATTGAAATATCCCATGACCTAGGATATGGTCAATTTAGAGTCACCTATGACCTTCAAATATTGGATTCCCTTACCTAGGGCTATATCTAGACCCAAAGCTAAGAATTCCCTTGCATGTGTGATTTCATTACTAAGATTCAAATGCATGGTACATGAAATTGGTTATTTGGTTACTTTGTTGTCATTAGCATGTGATTTTCCTAGATTAACAATGGTTTTTAGCCTTGTCTTGCCATTTCTTGGATAACCATGGTGTTGTGGGTTCCTTATTTGGTTTAAGCTTTGGGTGGTTGGTAGAATTTAAATACTGGTGAGGTGGTCTCATGAAATTCACAAGGGTCAAGAGGTTGATATGGGATTTCTCCTAAAACTCTTAACTAATGGGTGGAGACAAGAAAATTCCTCTAGGTATAGTGAATAAAATTGGAGGAATCCAAGCTTGTTTGGTGTTAGTGATTTCTAGTTTGGTATAGGTGAAATTACTGTTGTCAATGGTTGAGGTGGTTTGGCCTTTGGAAGCCCTTGTTGGTTCTGTTTTGATTTATCCCATGAGATCGCACGTTTATGCTTCAAAAATGGTATGAGGGTGATTAGTTTAAAGAGAGATTTGGTTCAACCCAAACTAAGTTCGAGTGGTACGTGGAAGTCCATGACTTGGTTGGCATTTGCATATGTTAATATGAGTCATTTCCTTATTCATTAGTGAAATTTTGAGGTCTAAAATGGGCCTCAAAATAAACGTGTACAACCAAAATCAACTTTATAATAACCAATAGGATTGAAGATGATGATGTCAAGCATGAGGGATTATTCAACATTTTGGAGTAAAAAAGTAAAAGTATTAAAAAATGATAAAATAAAAATATTTTTTCAACTCATATTTTCAACTTATATCCCTACGGTTTTACTCAAATTTCAAGTGGGAGCACTCACTGGCTGTAGAATTTAATTCCTCATCCAAGGAGTACCCATGTTGCATGCTTTCAATGGACCCTGCTACACGAAAAATGAGAAATACATGTGCATGTGATTGCAATCACATGTTATTCATATATTTCTCACTTTTCATGTAACAAGTTCCAACGAAAGCATGCAACATTGGTACTCCTTGGATAAGGAATTTAATTTTTCATCCAACGAGTGCCCCCACTCGAAATTGGAGTAAAATTATAGGAAGATAAGTTGACAATAGGAGTTGAAAAAATAGTTTTTTCTTCTTTCCCTCTAAAATTTGATGATGTAATATATTCTTATTTTATTATTTCCACTATTATTTTATAAAATTCCTGAGGAGGCTCATATTAGACCTCAAAATTTCTCTAATGGTGATCAATGAGCACATGTACTGGTTATTGAGTTGATTTTATTTCTGACTTACCATGGATTCATTCTAGTTATACGCCGATTATAGGCATGGTTAAATGATGTTCTCTTGTTATGGGCATGATTTGATAATCTATTGAATGGTTGTGTGAGTGTATGGGCTAACTAGTATTGTTGCGGCTAGTTTGAGAGGGCATTTAACCTTCTTAAGAATTCCTTGTTGAAGTTAAGAAGACATTGAATATATAAGCATTCATGAGTTGTAGTTACTATGTTTACAATGTTTTGACTAAATGTTCTCATCTGTTTGGAAACTTCTTAGTAACATATAACTTTGTCACTTATCATATAGACTTCCATCACCTTAAACTTGATTTTGGACAGTTTTGGGTTTTTTTTGGGTTGTGGCTTGTAGGCTGGCCCTAAAAATGTGGCACTGATTTTGTAGTCACAAGCATGGAACTGGGAAGTTTTGGCTACAACCGCATGAAGGGAGATATGTTTGTGTGGCTCGAGCCTTCCAACCACACTCACACTGGCTGATGCGTGCAACTGGGTTGTGAGATTAGTTAAAAATAAGTTCTATCTTAGAGTCTAAGCAATAGGGGTTGTGGTCTGACACCTAGGTGATCTGATGTCCCTGAAAGGTTTTACTATTTTCTGGTTAGTAAACCCCACTTCCATAACTGGAACATGGTTGTTGGGTCACATCATAGTAACTCTCATCTCATGTTTACTTGGAGAGCCTATGAAAGTAGGTAAATGTGGGATGGGGTGGTTACATCAACCATTATTTTGACATTAATATCATTCATCTTGCTTACATAAGTCAAATTTCTAGCCAAACATGGGATATGAAAAACACTGAGGAGTGTTTTAATCCTTCCATCGATGAGATTCAACTTGAATTTTCCTCATCTCATTATTACATTTGATGAGACACCTCTCGGGAAAACATCATCACAACCATATCTTCCATATTCACAAAACCACTCCCTATGAGGAGTAATCTGAAAATATGCATTTGAGTTTACTAGCCATGCCTCATGGTCTGCATATGTAATTTAATAATTCAAGTACACATCTCCCCCATTTGAGAAGGTTTTTTATTCTATAGAAGAAGCATCATCAAATCCCTTCCCCTTAACAATTCTAGATCTATAGTTATTATTGTAATGCCCTTTTTTTCCACATCTACTACATACTTTTATGAATTTTGTAAGATATTTAGATATTCCTCTACATATAGATCTATGAATTTAGGAATTATATTTATTTCTATCCAGGAGCATCCTCTTATAGATAGGCATCTAGGTTCATATTTTTTTGTGTTTTTTCATCTCATCTCTTCATAACAATGATTAGACTATTTCATCAAATTTTAAAGTAATTGAAGTATTATGTATGGCAACAACTAGTGCAAGATTTTGGTCGAGACCAAACAAATTGATACACTTATCTTCATATGAAATCCTATTAAAAACATAATAGTTTAATTACCACTGCATTGAAGGAATTTAGACACTCTATCGCTAAGTCTTCATCATTCATCCTCAAAATATATATCTTCTTCCCTAAGGAACAATTGTTTCACTAGGGACTTACACTAATACAAAGCCCCCAACTTGTTCCACAATTTCATCATTGTAGTTTCTCTTGAAACATTCAATAATATTGAATCCGAGAGACAAAATTGTAGTATGATTTTTTCCTTCTAATCCAACTTGGTTCAATCATTCGTCAGCATCCACATCAGTCAAGTATTTAGATACACAATGATCCATTAATCTTGGTCCACCAAAATATCTTTCATTTTGCGCTTCCACAACTCAAAACTCTACCCATTGAATTTCTCAATTTCTATATTTGAAGTGCTTTCCATTTCGTTCACAACAAGAATTGATATCATAGATCTCCTAATGTAATAGAGTTTTCTATAGGCTAGAACCAAAATGCTTAGCGACAAATCCATCTCCTTGAAGCCAAACAACTTTGATACCAAATGTATGGCTTTAATCTGATACAATTAATTTTTGGAAATAGATTCTTAAGTAAATGAAAATCATCCAACTGTATATACATATTTAACACAAATATTTTACCCTGGAAACTCATAGTAAGAAAACATAAATATTTTTAATATATTATAACATTATAATGTTAGAATACAATATTTATGTCCCACGACATCCATAAACCCCTATCCATTAAACCTAGATTAGAATACAAACATAGTTTCCTTAAATGTAGTTACAAGACCATAGGTTGAACAATCTTACATTACAAAATTTTTAAAAGTGAAAATTGTGTCGAAAATGGCCAATACTAGATGCACAAATCACCTTTTTCTTGGGTGGGGAACTTCCCCTAAACCTCTACACAAAAGGCTTTACTACCTCACTATTACACCTGACACAACAAATTATGTATGAAGTTGCATAAAGAATATAAAACATATCGAAAATTTCCTTGGTTTATGAGAGTGAACTATAAATTGTAGTGCATGTTCCAGTAGACAATTCATCACAATAGATTTGATAATCTATACTTAAAAATCTAAATTGGACAATATGAGATTTTATTTCTCTTTAGATTTCTAGATTTGTAAATTTATATTTATTACATACCCATGCAAATTATAATTATGCAGAAAATAAAGAAAAGCGAAATAAAAACTAACAGACTACGATTGACACAAGAGGTAACCTAAGCCCTTTGGAGAGAAAACCTAGCTGGAAGGCGAGGCGAGGTAACCTAAGCCCTTTGGAGAGAAAACCTAGCTGGAAGGCGAGGCTTCTATTCTCTCTTTTTCTGAATAAAAAAAATGATTGGAAGTACAAAGATGTATTGCATGTGGCATGTGGGCTACTATAGTGCACAAAGAAGGCTACTATAGTGCACAAATCTTCTTTGTGCACTCGCTCATTATCCCTCTCGATTACTCTTCTTCTCAATGGAAAATGAGAAACCCATAAACAAAATAGATATTTAGAATATTTTGCATTTTGAGTATGCCCTAAAATTGCTTCTACTTGACTAAGAGCTCATCTTCCTCGGACTTAGGAAAAGAAGTTAATGACCCAAGACTGAGAGGAATTTGGTAAGAGTGAAACCTACTCCCTTATGAACCAATTCCAAGTGGCATGGAATTTGGTAAGATGAAACCTACTCCCTTATGAACCAATTCCAAGTGGCATGGTTTTCCTTTACCTACATTTGACATAGAGCAACCAGTGACAGTTGTCCACATTGTTGATTTGACAATTTGAATTATGATAGATTTTAGCACTATTTAAAAAATATATAATATTTTAAATATTTTCCCTTATACAAATAAACAATAATTTTTCAAGAATTATATTTAATATAATTTATCTTTTATTAAATTTATTTTAATTTTAATATTTAATATATATTAATTAATTTATTATTGATTATTTAATGTACATTATTTAAAAAGACAAACATCAGCTAGATATCAAGCATGACCAAACTACACATGGCCCCTTCTACTAAAGTGTAAAATGAATCTGTCAAAGACAATAAATTTTATTTAATAAAAACTCTAATAAGTTATATTTCACTTACTTAAAAATAAGTAAGTCCACACACATTGACACATATTTCCCCCCGTTTTACAGTCGTCATTATCAAAATTTTCTGTTTATGATGAAATAAAAGCTCTGTCTGCGGCAAGCCTCACTCTAAACGGTGACCATCCAAAAAGTCTTTGCACGCTATTCAAATTTGACGGCTGCTTTGAAAGCTTTGTGTTCCTTCTTCCATTTGGCGACTGGAACGAAGAGAAGGCATACAACATTGACTTAGATAAATTGAATAAATTATTGCGTATGTGAGAATTCTAAAAAAAAAATCCCTTAAACTTTGACATTCTAAAAGTTAAAACCATGTTCCTTGGCATGCGACATGAAAGTTTGAAACCATGTTCCTTGGTACTGTAATCTGGGCGGCTGGGCCTCTCATCCAAAGACCTCTTTATTCAACAAATTTGGGTAGTAAATGCAACAGTGTATATGCTTATTATTGGATCATAAATTTAAAAATGGAGATATATGGACAAATCTATTTAGACGAAGGATAATTAGAATCTTGATCAAAAAATTTTAAAATTTTTTACATAAAGGGTGTTTAAATTATGTTTTTGAAAGTGGAAATAGATTCAGCACCATCATAAAGCTTTTGAAGGTGGAAATAGATTCAGCACCATCATAAAGCTCTAGGCCACTCAAAATCTTAAAATTTAACTGTAACTTAGATTTACAAAATTCCCTACCTGAATTTATCAAAATATTGGCTAAATTTTCATAATTTTCAAGTCAACAAACCAGTCTAATTAGACTACCAAATAACATATCAATTATTTTTACTTAGCTTTTATGCATTTATTGCCCAATAACATATTTATTAATTTTGCTTACGTCCAAAAATAATAAATAACAAATATGTCTATGAGTCATAAATGCATAGGGTTGTATAATGCATAGAATTGTATATGCTTGCAATTGAATAACTCTCCTGTCCAAATCCAACTCCCTGCCTATACAACCCAGGTACATTTATGGCCCATTGAAAAACTCTTTATTTTCAGAGAAATATACAGCCACATACATTTACGCTTTATTAGCAAAGTGAGTATTTTTAACCAATGATAAAGTACTTGTCTATAATGCGACTTCTTGGAGATTCCGGTGACGGAATCCGGCGGAAGAAATGAGGTTAAATCTTGATTTTTAACAGTTAAAATGGTTTTTTAACTGCATATTTGGATTCAGCGCCCTGGAAAACCCCTGGGAGCCATTGATTGTGCAGAAACTAGCTATCAAACTTGGGATTCCAATGAATTACTGCCGGATTTTAACCCGTAAAATCCGCCGGAAAAACTTTCAAAAAATCGCGTTATAGACTATTGCAATGATAAATATATATACTAACTCCCAAACATTTACTACCCAAGAGCATACCAGTTATTTCTGCCTTTCAACCACATCCACGTAACAGTCTGAAAGCATTATAACCAAACCCGCCATTGTTCGCCGTCGATTGTTCATCCACATCCACGTACTAGTCTGAAAGCATTATAACCAAACCCGCCATGGTTCGCCGTCGATTGGTCGCCATCCGTTCCACAATGATATGTCATGGGTGGGTCCTCGTGTATAGCGTGCGGAAACCTGTGCATTGGTGGACCGCCGTCGTTTAGCCCCCATCGGTCCCACCATGAGATGTAGTGGGTTGAGCCTGGTATCTAGTGTGCAGAGACTTGTACGTTGGTGGGGACAGTAGAATTTTCAAATCTTATAATTCGTATCTTACTTTTCAGAATACATGAATATGCTACAGTTAGAGCATTACCTAAACGTAAAGTCATGTCTAAATAATTGAATCTGATTTTCTTCCGATCCAACAAGTAAAACGTGAACCTATACTGCACATATAAGATTTGAATCTGATTTACTTCACATCCAACCACAAACACATGACCCTACACTTAGTAATGTCATGTGTCGTCAAATCATTTGGATTTGAAATTCTCAGTCTGTACTTCCGAGGGAATGACATCGGCGTTGTCCAAACTATCAGAAGTTTTGAATTTCGGTTTGCGTTAAATCTTGATTTTTGAATATTTTTTGGCCGGCTTTAATTTGGTTTTTGATTGTAGATAAATTAAATTGGAAATGAATCACAAAAGCTTTCAGATTAGGGCAATGATATGATATCGTTGAAGTAACTTATAAAAGAGTATTATTAACAAAGTGAGATTGAGATTGATATTGATATGTATAAGTTGTTCAATTACTTTATTAAGCGTAGAGGTTCATTTTACAATTTAGAATAAAAAAGATTTGTAACTTTTTCAGTGTTCAACTTGGAGTTGATATGTATCCCTAAAAAATACTTTAAATGAAAAACATTATCCACTGTAATAAAACATAAATGATTATACATATTTCATTGGTTTTAATTATAAGTATTATAAAACATTAATAATTGTATTCTCATTCTTCTCACTTGGTTCATGGATATTTCAGTGTCGCTCTTTTACTAATAAATAAACTATTTAGAAGTGTATATTAAATAATATAATTTTTTATAATTAAGGAAAACTTATATTTGTCTTATATATTTCAATATAGAATTAAGTAAATTGATTGAATAGATGATGACTATTATATGTGTGAGCATTTATCTTAATAAATATTTCAATGTTCAAAAGGAAAAAGTAATTAAAGATCAAATTATTTAGTTACTTTTTGATGACATTAAAATACTTAATTTATTCAATTTTTAATATAAAAATATTAATAATGATAAATTATTCAAAAATACAATTTAAGCAATGAAAATTTCATATGGTTTATAAAGAAAAACATAAAACCACTATAACTCTATCTTACCTACAGATTTATCCGACATTAAAATAGATTAAAATCTTTTACATGTAATTTTTTCTACTTTTACATTTAAAAAAAAAATTAAATATAATGAGATTTTATATCTCTTCAACTCTTAATAAATAAATAGTTAAAATAAATTTATATGGATATTTACCCACCCAAACAACACTACTACGATACAGTGTCGTGCCCTTAGTATTATAAAAATGAATTGAATTGCGAAAAATAAATTGCCCCATGCATGGGGCAAATTAATATTCAGTGTCATCAATTAATATTCCAGCCAGTTAGCGGACAGGAGCTGAGTTGCAGGTCTTCTGAAGCGGGGGAGCTGCGGGTATCAGGGCGAGCTGGAGCGGATAGGAGCGTGAGGAGGTCGAGCGAACAGGAGCGGTCAGGAACTGAGCTGCAGGGCTTCTGAAGCGGGGGAGCAACGGTTATCAGGGCGAGATGGGGCGGAGAGACCGGAGATGAGCTGCAGGTTTTCAGCGAGCAGGAGCGGATAGGAGCGGAGGAGGTCGAGCGAGCAGGAGCAGACAGGAGCTGAGTTGCAGGGTTACAGGGGCGCACATGTTTTTGAGTGAGCAGGAGCGGACAGTGAGAGACCGGAGATGAGTTACAGGGACTCAGCAAGCAGGAGCGGAGGAGGTCGAGCGAGCAGGAGCGATCAGGAGATGAGTTACATGGTTTCTGAAGCGGGGGAGCAACGAGTATCTGAAGCGAAGGCGCATCGGGTTTCAGGGCGAGCTGGAGTGGAGAGACCGGAGCTGGTTTGCAGGGTTTCAACGAGCAGGAGCGGATAGGAGCGGAGGAGGTCGAGCGAGCAGGAGCAGACAGGAGCTGAGTTACACGGTTACAGGGGCGAGCAGAAGGGCGCCTAGGAGTGGCGAGGAGGGGAGGTGCAACAGAAGCCTGGGAGCGGCAGGGGTTTGAAAGGAGGGTTTTCCGGAAGCGGCGAAGGAGCGCTGTAGCAGGGCATCATCCGGCATCTACGCGGTACTGCTTCTGGTCTACAGTTTTTCTGAGCGGGGGCAAGGTGGCTTCCTTTGCCGCCTCTGCCCCCGGTGATTGTTGCTGCTCCGATGGGACTTCACCTTCTCGGATGCAATCTGATTTGTTACTGGCCAAGGCATATCCTTGGAGCGTTGAGGGAATAGTGGTGCATCTGCCCTGTTTCGTGCCGCTTCTATGGATGTCTTTGATGGTCTTTTCTGCTGGCAGCTGCGGATGATTGTGACAACATTTCTTTTCTCTGTTTTTTGTCTTTTTCAGGTGGAGAGTTTGAGGGGGCGGGGTAGGAGTGGCTTCTGTTGCTGCTCCCATACCTCGTTTCGTGCCTCTCCTTCCTCTATGGATAGACAGATCTTGCTGCACTCTCTTCTGCTGCTTATATGCATGGTTTCTTGGTGCCTCTTCTGCACCAATTAAATGGTTTGCCTTGTCTGGGGCAATTCGGCCTTTAGGGGCTATATTTGAGATCTGTATTTGCATATATGCATATGGCGATTCTGCATATGCTTTTTGCATTTGCTCTATGTATTCCTCTTATTTGAATATTTGGGCATATGCTTCGTGCATTTGCGATATGTAACTTTCATATATGAATATATTACGCTTTTTTTCTTCTGAAAAAATTGCCCCATGCATGGCCTCAACTTTTGGTCCTTTTTGGTAGATGGTGGTTCATGTTTTTTTTTTAATGATGATGATTATAAGTCTATTCTTCTGGAAGTAGATATTTTCTGTGTTTAAGAATTTGAGAAATATAGCCCGTAATTATTTTTTCCAGTTCCAGCGAGGCAGTCTCCGTGGTACCACTTCTCTGTTTACTTGTCTTGCGGATTATTGTTTCACACAGAAACAGGGATTATCAGATCGTTGAAAATGTAATAACTTTTTGTTGGATTTAGAGACGTCTAATTACAATAATTTAGGTTGGACATGCGTGCATTATGATTATGATATCAAATATTGTCAGCAAGATTACATTTATGTAATGATTAAATATGCCAAATAATGTGATTAATTAAGTTATGGCATTAAACGTATTTAAATAAGGATTTGGGTACAAATACATATAGAATAATGTTAATCAATTATAATTGTTAATGGACCTATTATAATTGATTGAAATAATAGCAGTAATAAATTTCTTGATAGCCAAATCGGCTGCCCTAGGATTGGGGCTGAAATTTAGCTGTCAATTGACAGCCAGATTTCGGCTGCCCTAGGATTGGGGCTGAAATTTAGCTGTCAATTGACAGCCAAATTTCGGCTGCCATAGGATTGAGACTGCTATAAAAGGGCTGAGTCTCCAAGGCTTGCAATCACTCAGAAAACAGTCTGCTCCATTGAAGACTTGATACTCTATCAAGGATTGCCAGAGAAAAGGATTGCAAGCTCTTGGAAGGATTCAAGAGCCAACAACTCAAGTCAAGACCAGGAGCTTTAGAAGATGGAAAGTAAGTTCCGCTGTGCATTGTTTTCAATTTCTTACAAAGGAGTAGATCTTGGTTAGGGTTTAAAGTAATTAGGAAAACCCATAGATTAAATCCTACAAGTGGTATCAGAGCACCCTTATGTAAGAATCCGCGCTTGATTTTTTGAAGATTAGCTGATTTTGTTTCGTATGAGAAGATGTGAACTCTTATTTGCAATGGGTATCTGTAAATCCCTGCATTTAGGTGCTGTTTTAACTAATGCGGATTGTTTCAGTTTTTTTTTTGGGCATATTCCTTGTGTATAAACCCCAATGCCAGTGATAGATTTTGCTTTGAACTCTGTTTAGTCGTTCTATATTCGATTGAAGTGAAGTTTAATTTTTGTTTCCTTTTTAAATTGACTTAAATCCTATTATCCTTTTTAAAGAAAGGCCCGGTATATCTGTGTAAAATATTTATATTGTGCAGAATCACACAGCACAGTAGAGTTCCTTTCTGTTATATGCCCTGTCATATTAGCAGAGTTTTATGGCTACAAATAACAATAACGTTCTGATAGATTGAGGTGACTAGATATGATTGTGGTGAGATTTTCGGGTTTTTCCAGATTTATTAATTGTTTTAATTGAATTTTATCTGTATCCTAATCTAAAGTTCTTGTTCAAATTTTTGGAAGCCTCCATTAATGAGCTACTGTATATATGTTCGAACCATTACTAAATTCCGTTTTATTTATGTATACCCTTATTACGAATAAGGGCAGTTAGGTTTGGACCAGTTTTAGCTTATGCTTTATTTATGTAAAACCGAGAGGGATCATCAAAAATCCCTCGAACTGCATACAGGTTGGAATCCATTTTTTTTTAATTCCGCTTTGTTCATGTAACACTAAGAGGAGCTTGAGATTTATTTATGTTAAACTGAGAGGGTTAAAAATCCTCAGTTTACTTAAAAGTTTTCATGAATTTATCTATGTATTCATTCATAGATTGCAGTTAGGTTTCTGATCTATTCTGTTAACTTCTGTTTTATTCAGGTAAGATAGGGAGATTAACATTTTTAAGAGGGTATATATGTTTGAATATATACATGAATTGAATTTCAGTGGTAAAGGTAGCAACAACTCATGCAACCATGCAAGTTACATCTAAATAATAATATATTTATTTACTTTTATATTTATATGTAATGAAAACTTTACCCGCTAAGTTATTTTATTCAATTTATATATATCTGTATGTTGACCATGATAAAAATCCGTAATATTAAACTACAAAATACAGTTGCTCGATGCACAGTAAATGAGGCCGGTAATTGCGATGTGAAATTTATTTTCTCGTTTTAAATATCCTGTAAATTTTTTTTTAATGGGAGAATGAGAAACAAATTTTATTTAGGGTCTAAACTTTGTGCATTAATTTAGTTTATAAGGGTGAAAATATGGTAGAGTAATTGTGAGTAATTGTAAGTGATTGTAATTTAGGTTATAATAATTATAATTACTATAATTAGGATTTAGATATTATTCAAAATTGGTATTAACGCCAATTAAAGGGTATAATACTAAATTTTATCACAATGATGCTAATCATGGCAACCATAAATAAATTATTTAGTATTCTCTAAATAAATTATTGAAGCATTTCTAAAAGGTAATGATTGTAGAAATTGCTAAAGTTTTACTAATTTTGGAATCTAACTAAAGGCGTTTTTAAGTATACATGTGTTGTTTTCGCATGAGTCAAGCATTGATGTTCGCAAATGAACCGCTCTCTGTAAGACGATTGCAAGGGTGACTCATGACAAGTTGAATTGACGTGCTAGCAATGGACGTGGGTGTTAGCTTTCCCAAAGGAGGGTTGGCACCTGCTAAGTTGTTTGGAGCATAAGGGTAGTGTATGAAAATTAGTTGCAACACACATGGAGTAGCGATGGTCGTTAGTTCATGGATATGTTAGTCTGACCCAAAGGTAGATTGACAAAGGTTGCATGTTTGTACTTTATTCACTACACCAAAGTGCCTGAAGGTAATGATTGCACCCAAAGGTGTTTCATTATTGAATGGTGTTTT
>APFE030814312.1:0-14791 GCA_000404065.3 Pinus taeda | reverse complement strand
AAAATCTATATAATTCTCTTGAAGTATTGCAATGGATACATTTTGTGGCATTGCGTTTCCTCTTTATCTCTTCAAAATTCAAATTCTAACAACCCTCTTGCCCAATAAACATGATTTCTTTGGTTGATGTTAGTGTTGAGAAATCTAGGGCATAGCAATTAGGTGATTTCTCTTGTAATAATAACTGCTTGTGAGTGCTTTTTACTTTTTTAGATTAGGATCTTCTCTTTGCTTAGATTATTATAGTGTTCTTCTTCATCACACAATTACCAAAGCATAAACAATAGAGACAAGAGACACAGAATGTAGGCAATCAGCCAGGGCCAAAACCTCTCCAACTTGAGAGGAAAACCCAAAACAAATTCTTCTTCTTATGGAGACTTCAATTGACGAATACCAGGACCAAGGCGCTTGACCTATTAACCACTCCAGATCAAGTCACAAGGCTTCCTCCTCTTCCACCAGTGAATGATGGTCAAACTGCTGACTTCCCCCTCTTTCTCGGCTATACTTCAGATTTCGACTTCTTGAAAGAGACCTGCAACCTTTCGGTCTCCTCAGAAATCCTAGTTGCAGCAAATGAGAGAAATTTTGTTCCTCAATTTCCTTTGCTTCAAATGGGGACACTTTCTTCTTGTACTCGACTTAAGGATCAACTTGTTTTCTCCTTAAAACTGCCCTCTTAACATGACTGTGATACCTCGATCTTTCCTGCGGTAGATAGTACTAGATCTTCACACATGTGGAGGGTATCTACCCAAAAATAGATCAGAAAACAAGCTCGGTGATGATCCTTCTTCCTTCGCTTGGTGATGGAACGTCTTCTTGTGATCTTCACACCTATCTCTCTATCTTCCTTGCTTGAGAATGTATCCAAATAGAGGCTGATTTCCTTCAATATATAGTGATCCGCCTATAGAAATAAGCCGACATGAGCCAAGGGGTAGGCCGACTTGCCCTTCTAGAGACATTTCTTTCTCCTTTAAAAAACTGACTTGAGGGATAGCTTGTGACAAGGTCTTGGAGGGTTTGTCACACATTTAACTTCAATTTTACAATGTATAATACACTGTTGATAATATGGGTGATATTTGAAAATATCGCAATATTTTTGGCAAAACGATATATCGCCGAGAAAATATCTCGATATGCTTCAATTTTACAATGTATAATACACTGTTGATAATATCGGCGATATTTGAAAATATCGCAATATTTTTGGCAAAACGATATATTGCCGAGAAAATATCGCGATATTTTCTGTTTTGAAAATATTGCGATATTTTCAAAATATCGGCAAATATCGGTATGTTTAAAAATTTTAAAAAAATTATTTTTTATGCTCGCGGATATTTTTCCAATACTTTCGCCAGTATTGCTGATAAGATGTTTTCTGGACCCTTGCGGATATTTTGCCAATACCGATATTTTCAACACTGGTATAATATGCCCAAATGGGTTTTCAAACTTTGACATTGACTCGATGAACTTTATGACGTGATGATCAATCCTAAAAGCTCACAATGGGAGCCTTAACTAAAAATAAAATTCCTTGAGCATGAAACCCATGACGCAAGCATTACAATAAAAATATATTTTCTTCTTTACATCAATTACATAAAATCATGATTACACGTCATTATGAAGACTGAACCTAGTTACACTTTTCAACAGTTAGAGTATAGTTGCATCTGTGTCTGATTGTCTAAACAAAAAAATAAATGTTTTTGGGTCACCACAAACAGAAACACATGAAAAGGCAGGGCTGGTACCTTTGACTGTCTTATGGAAGTCATTTGCATTGGATACAACTCTGGAATAAATGACTTAGAGCAGTCGATAATTAGTTAGAAGATGTGTGGTGAGGGACTTGAAAAGGGGAAAATCTGAAGGGGCATAAGGTTATACTGATTGCTTCATGAAAAGAGGAACTTTCAAGGTTAAGTAGGACAAGCATTTTATGTCAAATTGCTCAAGCAATTTAACTTCTTCGTCAATTAATATATGTTATTTTCTATTGTAGAATATCTTTTGCAAACATGTGTGTGTATATGTGCACACACGTTTAAGCTCATATGTGAGTTTCTTCCTTTGTAGTCATCTTTTGGAAACACTATAGACAAAAGGAAATGAGGTAGGAAATACAGTATACCTTTTTCAGAAGTTAGCATAATGACAACTGTTGGTAATGTTTGGACTTTTATAGATACGTGCTTTGTTTTTTCATGGGGACGCGCTTGAAAATCCTTGAGGGCATTAAACTGCAGTGTTTCCATCTGTTCATGGAGGCTCATGCTTTTGTGTGTGTGCTGAGGCCTGTGCATCCCACATATTGATGGGAATTTCTGCATTACAGCTGCTTGGTACTCACTTATGTTAAGCCATTCTTGAGATTATCAGAGGCTGCAAAGTTTTATGCAGATCAAAGGAGTGTGCATGCGTGTAGTCTGGCTTTTATAAATGTACATGGATGCAATACATTCACACCAAAACAATTTTGCATAATGATATTAGATCATTCTTGAGTAAACCAGCTCTTGTTGGTGTGCAAACCTGCAAGGTTGTGTAACCCGAATTTTTGACTATGATTCTGGAACCTTTACTCGACAATAGCAATTTGATTCTTTTAATCATTAAGTTTGTGATATTAATTTGGCAATTGAAGGTTTTCTGCATGATGTCTTTAGAATCTATTGGTTTGCAACTTTGCTGGCAGCTGCATATTACTGTTTAGTGCAGCACTAAATAGTAAAATGGATGGTTTCATAGTTTACCTGTTTATCATAATTTCCTTTACTAAACCTGAACAAAAGAAGTTATCATTTATCAGTCATTTCTTGGTGAATGTTAATCCAGTGATACTAAAATGGCAGGCCCAGACAAAGGTGGTAGTTTTGGTCCATATCGCCAATCAGAGCGGACTACATTATACAAGGAATATGCAGAGAAGTTGCTGAATTCTGGCCATGCTTATAGGTGCTTCTGTTCTAATGAGGTAACGGAAAATTTATCTTCTTTAGTGCCATTTATGTTATCTTTTTCCTAATTGTCTGGGTAGCATTTATAAAGCTGGCGTGCTATTTTCAACCATCTGTCGATTGCTATACTTAGGTCATTGCCTTCCAATTATTTAATTTTGATAGGAAAAGCTTGAAACATTACTCCTTATGCCATAAATTCACACAGGAGTTGCACCTGGCCTCCTCCACTTGCCCTGTAGTAGCATGGATCATAATAACATAGGGGAGCATGTTCAATAGGGTATTAACCAAGTCCTCATTACAGAAAGCAATCCACCTTTCTGATATACCATGGCTCGATGAATTTACCTTTAAATTATTGGTTTGCTATTAGCAGTATTATTTTAAGAGTTTATTCTTGTCGTTGCAACTTTAAATAGTCTCTTTTGTTAGAGACATTTTACTTGTGTATTGAACTTTTTGTTTGCCTCCAAATTGAGTGAGACTTGAACCGTTGGAAAGAAGACATCCTTGAATATGCCTGGTCAAAATTTGTGAAGGAAGATGAAGGGATAAGAAGGTTGCGTCATCATAATCAAAACCTTCTTAATGATGTTAAGAATATGAAAGGATCTACATGAAGTAGAAGCAAAGATTATATATGAAGAGATGAATAGGAGAGTTGCAATTGTTAAGTTTAACAACTGGGTATTTGTCTTTTCTAGGCCACTGCCAGACGTTGAAATTGTCAAGTTTAACAATTGGGTATTTGTCTTGCTGAGGATGCTGCCTTGGTTATGCCCTTGCTTGTCTACCTCATCCTCTAGGTGAGGCTGGCATAATAGAGTGGGCCATCTCATCGAGCTGCTATGTCATTTATGGAGAGAATGAGTTTTGTTCCTCTATTTCCTATCAATGGTAGCTGTATTGAATGTACAGTGTGTGTTTCCCCTGTGATTAATAAGAATACATGAGTGGTCAAGCTCTATAGCTAACTTTTCAGCTTAATTTTGAATCAGCATCTCACAATTTTGAAATGATGGTAAACCAATTAATAAATGACTCTGACTTTTGAACAGTGGACTGCCTTCATAACATGATTTTGTTCTCTTCAATTTCCTTGGTCTGAATTCTAAATTCTGAATTCTAAATTCTAATATTAATAAGTAATGCTCATTTTAGCAAAATAGGCACCCAATTTTAGAATTAGTATTGTGCTTATGCAAGACAAAGAAAGGCACAATTTAGGTTAGGTATGTTTTAGACTGAAGATCTATCCTTACCATTAGCAATGAAATTTGCAGCATATTTGGATTATAAATTCATGGTATTATGCAAATGAAGGCCATTAAATGATTTCTGTGCAAGTTGTAAATCTAGGCATATTGCTGACCCATGAAGCACAACCCTTATAAGACTTGCGAGTACCCACGAGTCTTATATTGAGACGGGTCACTCGCATAGAACCCGTGGTTCGTACCTGTACCCGTGAAGACCCGCATTAAACTCATCTACCCGCATTGAACCCACATAAGACCTGCACAATACCCGTGAAGACCCTTAAAATTTGTTTTTTTTTTTTTTTTGGGAGATCATGTGGAGGGAAAGGGAAAATGGAGGGAATAAAATGTTTTATAAGCACCTCTCTCCCTCCCATTTCTCATTCACTTGTCATTTGAGTGTTTGACTCATTTCTATGAGTGTTGAGTCTTGACTGAAAGGGTTGAGTGACTTCATTGTACAGTGAAGGAGCTCTTGTAGGAGGCTAAAGGAGGCTTCATTAGACCCAACTTCATCACAATCGGGTAGGCTTCATGAAACTTGATTGCTTGTTTGAATTTTTTTTGTTTCAAATTATTTTAAATTTTTTTGGGCCCTGTGGTTGAGATTCTTAGCCACGCACGAGCCCTGTGCGTGGTTGAGAAACTTAGCCATAAGGCTTGTAGGCCTGAGATTTTTGTGGGCTCGTAGGTTGAGAAACTCAACCACAGGGCCTATAGGCTGAGACATGGCTAAGAAACTCAGCCACAGGGCCTGTGGGTTGATAAAATCTCACGCTTGCAGGCCTTGTGGCTAAGTTTCTCAATCACTGGGCCTAAATTTAAAAAAAATAAATTGAAATTCTCCTAATTCTAAATAAATTAAAAAAAATCAAATTCTCGAATCTCAATTTTTTTTTCTCTTCCAGATTCTATCACCATGCCACTGAAGAGTAGTAGAAAGTCTCGTGATCCAGCATGGGCACGTGGTCAACGACTCACTCCCGGTAATGACCACCATGTCAAGTGCAATTATTGCAATGCCACAATGTATGCGGGCATAAATAGGCTAAAATACCACCTAGCTAGAATTATTGGGAATGGTGTGGAATGTTGCCCTGATGAAGTCACTGCTGAACTGGTAGCTGCTTTGGAAGCCATTAAAGAAGAAAGTTCTAAGAGGGAAAGAAGGAAGGTTGAGGTTGTCGGGATAGGTAGATCTCAGAATGAACCGCAAAATCAAAGTGCAGGTAACTCCTCTTCAAGTGTTGTGGCAAACAAGAGTATAACCTCTTCTTTCTTCGCTCCTTGTACAACTCTAGGCTCTCATCCAACCTTGGAGAGTTTTAATGAAAAGAAGAGGAAGGAGGCAAATATGGCAATGAGGAGGTTTTGGTACCATAATAGTCTTTCATTCAACTATGTAAAGTCTTATTTTTATTAGTCCATGGTGGATGCCATTGCAAGTGTTGGCCCTGGATACAAAGCCCCATATTTTAATTCACTTAGGGGGAAAGAGCTAGATGAGGAGCTTGAGTGTGTCAACGCACAATTGGAGAGCATTAAAAGGTCATGGAAGTTTACAGGTTGCACAATTATATCTGATGGGTGGACAGATTAGAGGGGTAGAACAATAATATATTTTGTTGTAGTTTTCCCTAAAGGAACCATGTTCCTAAGATCCATTGATGCATATGCACATGTAAAGGATGCACATTTGATTTATACATTGTTGGCTGAGTTTGTGGAGGAAGTTGGGGTTGCAAATGTTTTCCAAGTCATCATGGACAAGCCAACAAATAATGTGTTAGCTGGAAGGTTTTTTTGTGCCAAATACCCCACCATTTTTTGGTCCCCATGCGCCGCCCATTGCATAGACTTGATACTGGAGGACATTGGGAGGTTGAAGTGGGTGCAAACCAATTACCAAGTATATTTATAACTATGCTGGGGTGTTGAACCTTATGAGGGAATTCACACAAGGTGAGCTTAGTCACCCAACTGTCACACGGTTTGCTACAAACTTTCTTTACATCCAAAGCCTTATGTATGAGTACCAAGATTTGAGAAGAATGTTTTGTAGCCAACAATGGATATTTTGGAAAGATAGCACAAAACCAAAAGCATTGACTGTGAAAGTATTTGTTCTAGGTGATAGTTTGTGGGAGAAAGTCACTGAGATTGTTAGCTTCACGGAGCCCCTTTTGAAAGTATTGAGATTGATGGATGGAAAGAAACCTGCAATGGGATATATTTATGAGGGCATGGATAGGGCCAAAGAGGCCATCAAGATTTTCTACAAGGGAGATGAATCTAAATATCTCCCTTTATGGCAAATTATTGATTTCAAGTGGGACAACCAACTACATTCACCATTGCATGCAATGAGAGCATTTCTCAATCTAAGCTTATTCTATAATGAGGGGTCTAACATTAAAAAAGATCCTGAGGTGATGAGAGGTGTCATGATATGCATTGAGAAGATGTTCCCAAATCAAGATATTCAAAACAAAATCAACATTCAACGAGATATGTGCAAGGAAGCATCTGGCATGTTTGGATTCAGCTCAAGCCAATGTGTCGAGGACAAGAAAATGCCTTGTAAGTGCAAATGATTAGAACTTAGCTTGTAATTTTACTAGCTCTCTTTTGAGTCTTTTATATGTTTGGCGTTGCAAACTGATAATCTTTGTTGTTTTTTTTTACAGCCCATTGGTGGATAGATTGTGGCACTGAAGCATCACAATTACAAGAATTTGCCATTAGAGTTCTGAGTCAACCCTGCAACACTTCTGCTTGTGAGCGCAATTGGTTGGTATTTGGGCACATCCATAGCAAAAAGAGAAACAAGTTGGAGCATGAAAGGTTGGAGAAGTTGGTGTTCATCTACTACAACCTTCGAATGCTCACAAAATAAGTGCAGCCAAAGGATCTAGATCCAATTTTATTGGATAGTATTGATTTAGAGTCTGATTGGGTTGTGGAGGAGTCCCTTGATTTGAGTTGACTTGATGAAGAGACCGAGGATCTGTTTAGTTTTCCATCTCAAATGGAGACTCCAAATAGACCTGCCTCACAGTTGCTTCAACCTTTCGATGTTGGCACTAGCTCCACGAGGGCTTATTCTAGGTGTTGTCGTGCATGAGTGATGAGACTCAATATTATAATGAGACTATGACTTATCATTTATGACATATGTATTTGAATTTTGAACTTGTTGCCATTTTTGATTTTGATGATGGAATCGTGATTCCTTTTCTTATTCAGTATCTAAATGTTTTGCTTACAAAAATCGAATATGTTATGTTGTACTATTATAGCTATGAGAAGATGTTATGAATTATTGCATATATTGTGGTTTTTATAAGGATTGGAATTGTCATTAGTTTCTTTTTTTGTGCTTCTTTTTTGTATTTTCCCAAGTCTCATACGAGTCTTATACGGGTCGTGCTCGAGTCTTATATGGGCCGCTGAGTCAATAGCCAGACGAGGCTTATATGAGTACGAGTTGTGCAACACTGGTATTGACCCAAATAATTAGGGGACAATTATGATTGTGCATGCCTTTTCCAAGCTTTAAGATAGTTTTGAACATATGGCTCTCAAAACATTCGGAGAGGAATAAACTTGTTGCCAATGGCAAGTTGGTTTGGGGAAAGACTATCAAAGTGTATCACGCTTTACTCTTCAAGGTTTTATCAAAGAGTCTAGATAATGATTGTCTTGACTCCAAATTCTTTTGTTGCTTTGTGGATCTCTTGAAAGAATTTGATATTCTTTGCCAGATAAATCTTACCCTAGAGTTTAAGGCAATATTGACATTTTCAATCCTCTTATTGTTGCTATAATGAGGTTGTATGAGATAGTTATAGGTCATATCTGCACAACTCAAGGGCATTCAAACTTCATTAGGGGTAGTATTAGGTTCAAGCAAGGAGACCCCCTCACCCTAATTTTAGTTGAGTTCGACATTGATGAGTTGAAGGATGACCTTACAGAGAATACATATACTGGGGATGGTTGTCAATTGCATCATGTCATGATTGGCTAGCTCATGTTTGTGGATAAATTGTTATCTTAGATCCTCTTAAGTGAGACCTTTGTGGAGTTGTCAACTTAGATCCAAGGATAGGTCTCACCTTTCCAACAAGTGGTCCTTTGCATCTTGACCTCAACAACAACTCCATTCCTTGGGATGATGAGACATGCTATGGACCAGTTCTTTAGGACAATCTTCTATCTTGAGTTTTTTTGCTCTTTGGTCAAATGGTAGGACTCAGGGGAGACACACATATAGAGGTTGATGACTCATACGAGAGCAACCTCTGCTCTTCAGGAAACAAGATCAAGGAGCATTGAGACATCTTACCTTTCTCTTGTGCCCTTTTGCAAGGCATCCCTTTGGGATGTTTGGCTTTTGGCCCCTTCATTTCTTGTGTATCATTCAAGTTTTTATAACACTAATCTTTTGCTAATAAAGATTAGATCCTGGCGTTGATATGCTTTTTGTTTTTGGTTTTGTATAGGAGTGGCCCTTGTACTCCCACACTATACTGATACTATTGTACTTAGTAGTCTCATTGACCTATTTATGGTCATTTTTTGGACGTGAATAAAATTATTTGATTTTATGATTATCTCACCTCTTGAAGGTTTATAAAGGAAACTCAATTCCTGACCCTAGATAGCTGGTGATGAATCTTATCAAGATCAACCTTATGATCTTTAACACTTTTGAGAGCACTATGTCAAGCTCTAATTTCTTCTTTAGAGGATAGTAAGTGGGGGTTAATACAATATGTACAAACTCGGGTTTCCAATTCACAAGCCCTAGATTAACTTGAGGCCATCTTTCGACTCCCCAATAAACAAGGGGTGTGTGTTTCTTTCCATGCTTGAGTGCCAATGCTCCCTTGAGCATTTTCAAGGTGTTCCATCAAAGATGCACCTCGGTCGAAAGTCTAAGGATCTAGGATGTTACCAATTTATCAGGCATAATGCTTCGACATATATCTGTCGCAAACAGTTTGTTCCTTAGGTCATTGTCTAGGTTGAATTTGATGCCCATCCCTTAAACCTCGAAAGTATTTTCAGGCTTTCTTATTTCCTCACAGGGTACACACCCTAGGGAATTTAAGGACAATAAGGGAGAGATATCCTTAGTTGGCCCTTCATTCTTGGAGAAAATTGCTTGCATGGTCCTCCCAATATGTAAGTTTTGTTGGTTCTTATTACCCACCATAAGTGGGTAATGGTCGGTAACCCATAGGAGAAATTTTTCTTGTCATTTGACTGCCAATCAACCAACAACCCTATGATGGCCCATAGATAGCTTTACATCAGAGCTCTCCACCTATGCTCTGGTCAAATTCTCTCACCCATTTGGCATACTTCATGAAGGAAGGTGGGTCATCTATTGGAAGGTACTCTAATCGTTCTTGTAATCATGTGCTTTCATTTAATTTTTGGGCATACTAATATGGATCACAAACCAAGCTAGAACATTGATTGCTCTTGATTGTACCCTTGTTCCCATGCTTCTCTTGGGAAGTTATCCTTTGCCCCTAGTCTAGTGTGGCCTCCCCTGAGGTTCTTCCTTTAGGAGGTGCACTAATAAGAGGCATTGACTGAAATAGTGTGCCTTAGGTAATCCTTACTTACCACTCTCCATGCTTCCCTTATTATCCACATCGATTCTTTGGGTTGATTGTTATTTGTCATTGGGCTGGCACATTATATCCTCATCTTTGAGTGGGGGCCTGAAAATTTTCCCTAAGAGGTTGATGCAGTTGAAAGAATGTTAAAAGCATATGAAACCACAAGCAAACAAAAGAAAAATGCAAAATATGGCTTGGACATGGTAAGCACTTGGGTAGCCTAGCATGAGCTCTACTCCCTCAGTAGCGATCACTCAGTTCCTCAGCATTTCATGCTCCATCTAAAAGGAACCCTTGAATGTCCCAACCCCGATGAGCAAGAACTTGCTACATCTTTAAGGGGTATTGGAAAATCATAAAGCAAGCTTGGTCTCCTAAGCTATGGATGAAAGAAAGATAAATCATTAAAGTAAAAGGCACAACAGAGGGGTGGTAAATGAGGCTAAGGAAAAGGGTATCTCATGCCTCCAAGATTGCTTCCTCTTCTCATTATATCACTTAGAGACATTGGATACCCTCCAGTTGGTACCATAGCTATGATACCAACTTATGCCTCCATGATTGCTTCCTCTTCTCGTTATAACACTTAGAGACATTGGATCGCTTCTAGTTGGTACCATTGCTATGGCCATGGCCATCTTCCTTGAAGTCTTTACCACTCCATCACTGCCATTATAACATGCACATATGGATTGATAGGTCTACCCCTGACATGTCCTTCCCCTTGGGGGATGGAAGCACCTAATGGTGTTGAAGGTATAACCATAACTAAGACAAATGTTGTAACTTGCTTGCAAATCCCGAGCTAGAAACACAATGGAAGGAAAGGTGTGTGACCTATTTTTGTGCCCTTAACATTGAATATGGCTCACGATGATACTTAAAGATTTTTATCCTTGATGATGTTGATCTCACTTGATCTTGAGGGTATTTTTCATGTGGTTCATTACTCATGCATCATAGATCCTTTGAAGGAAGACTTGTCACTTGACAAATATCCAACACCTTCTAGAGGATGTTTTTCTCATTGTTGAGAACAAACATAACCTTGTAGGCCTAGCATTGCCCTCCTGAGATGGACATTGGGCCTTGATGAGACTCCACGTGGTTGTGTACCCTTTGTTATACCTCTAGATGCTAAAATGTTGTACCAGGAAGGCAAGGCACTGGCTTGTTTAATGATATACCTAGATGGACCCAAGATGCCCCCAAGTTGGTTTTGACCCTGTTTGATAGACGTTGGCTTGTTCTAGAGCCTAGATGAAGATGGTTATGACTGAGATGACTTGGGAGGGCTAGTACATCATGCCCATGTGCCAACGCTTGCCTCAGAGCTTGTCACATCACCACCATGTGCCCTTATTGAACATGACACCATGGTGGAAGAGGAGTTATTTGGAGATATACCCATGCAATTTGATGATTTCTTGGACTGAGGAGCACTCATGAGCCTCTTTATCACTTACTTGATGGAGATTGTCCATTTTCGTAGGATGACTTCATCATGGAGAGCCTTTATTCCCACACGTGGGCTATTTTGACATATTTATCATGTTTTGAAGCCATCTTAAGGTCGACTTGTGACCTTTAGGCCTAGTTGAATGTTTCAAAGTAATTTTTTAGGGCTTTTACTTGTAAATTAGTGAAAAGTGACTTACCCTCATATAAATAGAGGGGAGTTACTTTCATTTTGAATCATCACAAAACACAACACTTCTCTCTCTCTTAAGAAGTGCACATTAGCTCTCTTGTTCTTTTCTCTTGGATGCAATGTAATTGTGGCAGAACGAATTGTCTTGGGAGGGATATTTTTGCATGAGGAGACTTGTCTTGGATTGATAAAGTGATTTTTGATTGAATCATGTAAGTTTAGTATTGATATTCTTCCATTTTGCATGCAAATTTATGAAATTAGGGTTTCTTTCCGCCATATTAAAATGTGCAGTATATTTCATGAAATTTTGTTTCTTTATGCTTTGCAAAATTAGTCTTTCAAAAATCCATCAAAGGAACTTTGTGTATGCCTCCTTTGATTTTAATTCTCCACTTAGCTAAAGTTGCTAGGGTTTCTAAGAGAGGCTTCTTAGTCCTACACCCACATCATCCAAGTTCCTCTATCATTGATCTCACCATTATTGACTCCATTGCCCAATTGAGCGAAGGCACTAGACTAGCTTGTGGTGGTCATTTAAAGTTCTTTTTTTTCTCTTAAATTTATGGTAATTAGGGTTAGGATTAGCTTAAATATGCATTTAATAACAATTTTTTGTCCATTTTCTATTGCCCTATTGAAGGGATTACATTTAATAAATATAAAAAGGCAAAATCTAGCATTAACTGCATGTTTTAAACCAAAAATTAGGGTTGATGTCTTGATTTTTAATTGCTATCATATGCATTTTTAGTCATTAAAACCATTGTTCATTTAACACTAGCTTACCTTCTTCATAGCCTTTGCTTCGTTATTGACCATATCACTCATAGGCTATATGCCATTGTGTGCCCTAAATCTGCATATCATACAAAACCTAACTTATAACAACCTTCTAAATTGTAAAGGTATTAGGAACATGTACTTGAACTCTAGGTAGCTCTTATCTGAGCCTTTGAAGGCTTGGACAATACCTTTTCCTTCAATTATTAGAGCTTGAATTGCCATTGAGCCCTCCTTAGTTAAATATCTTGTTGGTGATCTTCTGTCGGGAAGCCTCCCTTGTGGGTATAACATCCACCGCTGAGTAGCTGGAGAGAACCCACAGAGGTGATAGTGGTAGCTGATTTCTTGTTGCCATAAGACCTAGATTGCAGTAGTGAGGCTTTGCACTAGGCTTGCTAGATTTTGTGGTAACAATTCACAAAGGTTTTCTTCCTCTAGTCCATTGATATCTTTATCAATTGCCTCCACTCTTCAAATATTCTTTGGATGCCCTAAGCTGTATCCTCCCTCTAGTAGAGGAAATTAATAAGGTGGTTAGAAAAGAAATATACTGAGAACTTATTCAAGCTAGTTAAATCTCCCTTCTACAACCTCTTGGCCCTAAGATAACCTAGTCTGAGCACTTTTTTGCAATTGAGGGATGACCTCATTATTTGCCATGATTACATTTGACACCATTGGTCACACAACCTTAGAATCCCACAACTAGTGGAGGATCTATTCCCACTAGTTATAGGTTGAAATTGATCACCAAGATTTATTAGTTATGCCATTTTTGGGAGATCAAGATAGAGGAACACTTCATTTCAAGTGTCCCATATATATATCCCAAAAGGTATATATATATCCCAAAAGGTATATTTATATTATATATATATATATATATATATAAAGATTATATTGGGTCTCTTGCTACCTTTATTTCCTTTCTAATCAAAGATATTTGGTGCTATATATTTGAAATACAATCACCCTTAGATTACAAACCTTACAAACCATATCTAGGATGAGTCTGATGAAGGTTATCACTTCTTTTTTCTAGCCTATCTTAGAGATTAGAGGTGTTGAGCACGATGGAGATACCCCGAGGTAGAGACATAGAGGACATTAGGACTGTAAGGCGGTGCATACCCTTTTGCTTCCTTAGGAGACGTCCCATTTGCACACGATGATAAAGGCATACCCGCACTAGTTTGCCTCAATGCGTAGATGCTTCTCACTTCCAGTCAATTGGTCAATGACCATCATTGTATCTCTCTTTGGCCTTAGATATAAGATTACCTCCAATTGGTTGTTCTAAGGATTACCTGATTGAGGCCTATCAATGTAGAGCATTCCCTAGGGAACATTATTAAGGTTGGCATTTGCTTACTTAGAGTTATGGATGATGACATGGTTATTCCTTGTTTTAGTTCTACATCTACTTCAACTTTTAGCACAACATAATCTATCTCTTTCTCTATGTTAGTGCTAACCTTCTTGCTTTTCCCCTTGTTGCTCACTACTTTTATTTCTCTTTTCATTTGTGTTTCTTTTTCTTTTTTTGGCACTTAGTTTCCTCTCCTGTTACCCACCACTTTGTGGGTGATATCCCCAGGAGAATTTTTTCTCCATGATGAGCCGCAACCGACAGTTAGCAGCCCCTTGATGCCTCCTACTAGCTCTTTGTGCCATTTCTCTGCCACCTGAGCCAGCCATGTGGTCCCTCACCCACCTGTATTGATCGTATGTTTGAAGGTGGGCCTCCCGAATCTAAAGGTATGTCTTGTCATTTGGTAATTGAGTATTGGGTTTACTTGTCATGGATACTTCTAGGTATGGATTGATGGGGAGATTTGGTGGAAATAGTGGGCTTAGTTTGTGCTCTTGTCCCCTTGATCTCTTTTGGTTGTTACCCTTGATCTTAGTCCATTGGGATCTCCTTTATTGACCATTTGGTTCTCGGGTGGTACTACTTGGGAAACCCCGACTTTGGGTGCGTGGTCCCGCTCCTTTACCCGCACATGTTACTCCCTTTCCACTCACTATACCCCATTCACCATTTCTTCCACTTGGGTCCACATTCCCATTCTGGGTCCACTTAGGGCTAGCCTCCCTATCCCCTTGCACCCACCTTGGGTTAGGCCTAGAATGATGCCCCGAAGGTTGAGCAATTAAAAGAAAAAGAAAAAGCATAATTGGCCACATTTAATAGGAAATTGTACAACAAAATGCAAAAGATGGCAGGGACAAAATAATCAGCACGTTGGCAAAAGCCAATGCATGAGATCTACCCCAATCCATGGCCATCACCTTGGTTCCATAGGCCCTAGATGAGCCTCCTTTATTATTCAGGAACCCATGATTGTCCCAACCCCTAGAGGGCAACGAACCGCCCTACCTAAAAGGGGGTAATCACTGCTATATCTTACATATCATGCTCTTGTCCTTTGAGCCTCGAGCAACTAATCAAAGAAATGCATAAAAGGCGAAAGGCAT
>APFE030814296.1:0-18874 GCA_000404065.3 Pinus taeda | reverse complement strand
ACCCTAAACCCTAAACTCTAAACCCTAAGCCCTAAACCCTAAACCTTAATAATTTTATAAAATTAAAAAAAAATATTGTAACTTCTATTTAAGTGTTTATTAAAATCATTTACTAAAGTGTTGTAAACCCTAAACCCTAAACTCTAAACACCAAACCCCAAAGCATAAACCCTAAAGTCTAAACCCTAAACATTTTATAACATCTTAAAAAAATTTCTAACTTTTATTTACTTGTTTATTAAGAGGATTTACTAAAGTCTTATGAACCCTAGACTCTTAACCCTAAACCCTAAGCAATTTATAGCATTTTAAAAAGTTTTTTTTTAACTTTTATTTAAGTGTTTATTATAAGAATTCACTAAAGTCTTATAAACCCTAATCCCTAGGTATTTTATAACATTCTAAAAATAGTTTTGTAACTTTTACTTAAGTTTTTATTAGATTAATTTACTAAGGTGTTATAAAGCCTAAACCATAAAAACTAAACCCTAAACCCAAAAACCTAAACACTAAACACTAAACCCTAAGCCTTTTATAACATTTCAAAAAGTGTTTTGTAACTTTTATTTAAGTGTTTATTAAAACAATTTACTAAAGTGTTATAAACCCTAAACAGTAAACCCCAAACCCTAAACCCTATACCTTATACCCTAAAACCAAAACCCTAAGTATTTCATAACATTTTAAAAAGTGTTTAGTAACATCTTTTATGTGTTTATTAAAAGAATTTACTAAAGTGTTATAAACTTTAAACCCTAATCCCTAAAACCTAAAACCTAGTTTATTTATAACATTTTAAAGAGTGTTTTGTAACTTTTATTTAGGCGTATATTAGAAACATTTAATAAAGTGTTATAAACCCTAAACCTTAAATGTTGAAGCCTAAGAATTTTATAAAATTTTAAAAATTATTTGTAACTTTTATTTCAGTTCTTATTAAAATAATTTACTAAAATGTTATAAATGCTAAATCCTAAACCCTAAACCCACACCCTAATCCCTAAACCATAAACCCTAATAATTTTATTAGTATCTATAATAAGCGAAGACCACATGTGGGTATGTAACTGTGGCCGGGGGGGGGAATTGTGGTACATGAGATACCCCGACCTTTGTTTTTCCACCCTTCTTCATAAACCTTTTCCCTTCTATTTACCTTTCTACATAACTCCTCGAGGCTCCACATGATGAATGCATTATGTGTAATATGTAGCAAAGGATATCCCCTTAAGGTGTGGTGGTCATCCCTACACGCTAAACCATAAACCCTTAACCCTAAACCCCAAACCCTAAACCATAAACCCTAAACCCCAAATCCTAAACATTAAACCCTAATAATTTTATAACATTTTGAAAAGTGTTTTGTAACTTTATTGAAGTGTTTATTAAAACAATTACTAAGGTTTTATAAACCCAAAACCATGAACCATAAACCCCAAACCCTAAACCATAAACCGAAAATCTTAAAACTTAAACCCTAAGTTATAAACCCTATAAAGTGTTATAAAGTGTTATAAACCCTAAATTGTAAACCCTAATCCATAAAGCCTAAAATGAAAACACTTAACTCTAAACCCCAAACCTTAAATCCTAAACCCTAAATTCTAAACCCTAAACCCTAAGCATTTTATATAAATTTTAAAAATGTTTTGTAACTTTTATTTAAGTGTTTACTAAAAACATTTACTAAAATGATATAAACCCTGAACACTAAACTCTAAACCATAAACCCCTAACCCTAAATTCTAAAATGTAAACATAAGCCCTACTAACATTTTAAAGAGTGTTTTTTAACTTTTATTTAAATTTTTATTAATATCATTTACTAAAGTTTTATAATCCATCAACCCTAAACTGTAAACCCTAAACCCTAGACTTAAAACCTAAACCTTGAAACCCGAACCCTAAATCTTCAACATTCTATATCATTTTAAAAGAGGTTTTGTAACTTTTATTTAAGTTTTTATTAAAAGAATTTACTAACGTGTTCTAACCCATAAACCCTAAACCCTAAGCCCTACATCCTAAACTCTATACCCTAACCATTTTATAACATTTTAAAAAGTGTTCTATAACTTTTGTTTAAGTGTTTATTAAAAGTATTTACTAAAGCGTTACAAACCTTAAAATCTAAACCTTAAACCCTAAACCCTAAACCCTAAGCATTTTATAAGCCTTAAACACTCTACCATAAACCGTAAATCGTAAACTGTAAACCATAAACACTAAATCCCAAACCATAAAGCATAAATGCTAAGCATTTTATAAGATTTTTAAAAGCGTTTTGTAAATTTTATTTAAATTTTTATTAAAAGATTTTACGAAAATGTTATAAACCCTAAACCCTAAAACCCATAAAATAAACCTCAAACCCTTAACTCTAAACCATAAACACTAATCATTTTATAACATTTTAAAAAGCAGCCTGTAACTATTGTTTAAGTGTTTATTAAAAGCATTTACTCAAGTGTTATAAACCCTAAGCCCTAAACACTAAACCTGAAACCCTAAACCCTAAAGCCTAAGCATTTTATAAAATTTTAAAAACCTTTTTGTAACTTTTATTTAAGTGTTTATTAAAAGGATCTACTAAAGTGTTATAAACACTAAAAACTAAACCATAAACCTTAAACCTAAAACCCAAAATCAAAACCCAAAGCACTAAACCCTAAACATTTTATAATAGTTTAAAAAACATTTTGGAACTTTTATTTATGTATTTATTAAAAGATTTTACTAAGGTCTTATAAATCGTAGACCCTAAATCCCAAAGGCCAAACTGTAAACACTAAAGATTAAGCATTTATAGCATTTTAATAAGAATTTTGTAACTTTTGTTTAAGCCTTGAATAAAACCATTTACTAAAATATTATAAACCATAAACACTAAACGCTAAACCAACCTTAACCCTAAACCCCAAACCCTAAACGCTAAACACTAAACCCTAAACCCTAATCATTTTATAAAATTTTAAAAATCATTTTGTAATTGTTATTACAGTGTTTATTAAAATAATTTACTAAATCATTATAAACCCTAAACACTAATCCCTAAAATCTAAGCCCCAAACTTGAAACCCTAATCCCCAAACCTTAAATCCTAAACTCTAAGCATTCTATAAAATTTTAAAAAGTGTTTTGTGACTTTTATTTAAGTTTTTATTAAAATCATTTACTGAACCCTTATAGACCCTAAACATTAAACGCCAAACCCCAAACCCTAAGCATTTTATAACATTTTAAAAAGAGTTTTTAACTTTTATATAAGTGTTTATTAAAATAATTTACTAAATCCTTATAAACCTGAAATCCTAAAAAATTAACCCAAAACCCCAAACCCTAAATACTAATCATTTTATAAAATTTTAAAAAATCCTTTTCTAAAGTGTTTATCAAAAACGTTTTCTAAAGTGTTAGAAACTATAAACCCTAAGACCTAAACCCAAAACCCAAAATGCTAACTATTTTATAACATTTTGAAAAGTTTTTGGTAACTTTTATTTAAGTGTTTATTGAAAGCATTTACTAAAGTTTTATAAACCTTAAACCATAAACCCTAAACCCCCAAACCCTAAAACCTAAACCCTAATAATTTTATAACATTTTAAAAGCATTTTAAACTTTTACTTAAGTGTTTATTAAGAGAATTTACTAGAGTATTATAAATCCTAGACCTTAAACACTAAACCCTAAACACTATTTTCTTCTAATATTTTAAAAAGTGTTGTGTGACTTTATTATTATAAATCCTAAACCATAAACCCTGAAGCCTAAACCTAAAACCTAAAACCCTAAAACTAAACCCTAAAGCCTAATCCCTACCCCAAACCCTAAAACCTAAGGATTTTATAACGTTTTAAAAATTGTTTTGTAACTTTTACATAAGTGTTTACTAAAACCATTTACTTAAGTTCTATAAACCCTAAACCCCTAATCCCTAAACCCTTAACCTTAAACCCCAAACCCTAAACTAGAAAAAACACTAAACCCTAAAAACCCTAAAAAACCATAAACCATAAAAAACCTTAAGCGCTAAAAAGCCATAAACAATAAACCGTAAAAACCCTAAACCCTAAAACCCCCAAAGAACCTTAAACCCTGAAAACCATTTTTTTAGTTTTTTTAATAAGTGTTTATTAAAAGAATTTATTAAAGCATTATAAACCATAAACCCTAAACCCTAATACCCACACCCACAACCTAAACTCTAAACCCTAAACCATAAGCAATTTATAACATTTTAAACCCCAAACCCTAAACACTAAGTATTTTATAACATTTTAATGAGCGTTTGTAACTATTTTTTTAAGTGTTTATTTAAAGAATTTACTAAATCGTTATAAACTCTAAACCCTAGCACTTTATTACAATTTGGCAAGTGTTTTGTAACATTTTAAAGCCCTAAACCCTAAACATTTTATAACATTTTAATAAGCCTTTTGTAACTTTTTTTAAGTGTTTATTAAAAGCATTTACAAGTGTTATAAACCATAAACCCATAAAACCTACACACTAAGAATTCTATAAAATTTTAATAAGAGTTTTGTAACTTTTTTTAACGTGTTTATTAAAAGAATTTACTAAAGTGTCCCTCAAACCTAAACCCTAGGCATTTTATAACTTTTTAGCAAGTGTTTTGTAACTTTTTTGTAAGTGTTTATTACAAGGATTTACTAAAGTTTTATAAACCCCAAACCCTAAACTCTAAAGCCTAAGAATTTTATAACATTTGCAACCTTTTTTTATGTGTTTATTAAAAGAATTTATTGAAGTGTTATAAGACCAAAACCATAAACCCTAAACACTAAGCATTTTATAACATTTTAAAAAGTTCTTTGTATACTTTTTTAAGTGTTTATAAAAATAATTTACTAAAGTCTTGTGATCCCTAAACCCTAAACCATAAATCCTAAATTGTAAGCATTTTATAACATTTTAAACCCAAAACCGAAATCCCTAAAGCCTAAACTCTAAACCCTAAGTATTTTATAATACTTTAAAAACTGTTTTATTAATTTTTTTAAGTGTTAATTAAAAGCATTTAATAAAGTGTTATAAACCCTAAGCCCTAAACCATGAGCATTTTATATAATTTTAAATCCTAATCCCTAAAACCTAAGCATTTTATAACATTTTAACAAGTGTTCTGTAACTTTTACTTAAGTGTTTATTTAAAATAATGTACTAAACTGATATAAATGCTAAACCCTAAAACCTAAACACTAAACCATAAAACCAAAACCCGAAACCCTAAACCCTAAAACCTAAGCATTTTTATGATCTATTAAAAATAATTTTGTAACTTTTATTGAAGTGCTTATTAAAAGAATTTACTAAGGTGTTATAAAACCTAAACCCTAAACTCTAAACCCTAAACCCCAAACCCTAAACCCTAATCCCTAATCATTTAATAACATTTTAAAAAGTTTTTTGTAACCTTTTTTAAGTGTTTATTAGAAGCTCTTAATAAATTTTTAGAAACTCTAAACCCTAAATCCTATAAACTAAACCCTAAACCGTAGGCATTTTATAACATTTTTAAAAGCATTTTGTAACTTTTATTTAAGTGTTTATTAAAAGAATATAATAAATTTTTATAAACCTTAAACCATTCACCTTAAAACCGAAACCCCAAAACCTAAACCCTAAACCCTAAACCATAAACCCTAATAATTTTATAACAGTTTAAGAAGAATTTTGTAACTTTTATTTAAGTGTTTATTAAAACAATTTTCTAAAGTGTTATAAATCCTAATCCATAAACACAAAACCATAATCCATAAACACAAAAAAATAAACCCTAAACCCCAAAACCTAAGCCCTAATCCCTAAACCCTAAACCTCAAACTATAAACCCTAAACCCTAACGATTTTATAACACTTTAAAAATTGTTTTGTAACTTTAATTTAAGTGTTTATTAAATGCATTTACGAAAATGTTGTAGACCCTAAATTCTAAACCCTAAACCTAAACCCAAAACCCCAAACCTTAAACCCTAAACCCTAAATCCCAAACCTTAAACCCTAAAACCTAATCATTTTTATAACATTTTAAAATGCATTTTGAAACTTTATTTAAGTTTTTATTAAAAGAATTTACTAAAGTCTTATAAACCCTAAACCCTAACCTCTAAACCCGAGACCCTAAACCCTAAACTCCAAACCGTGAACAATAAACCCTAAACCCTAAGCCTTTTATAACATTTCGAAAATCATTTGTAACTTCGATTTAATTGTTTTTTAAAACAATTCAATAAAGTGTTATAAACCCTCAACCCTAAATTATAAAGCACAAATAGTAAACCCTAAACTCTAAACAGTAAACCCTAAACCCTAAACCCTAAATGCTAAACCCTAATAATTTTATATCATTCAAAAAAAATAATGTAACTTCTATTTAAGTGTTTATTAAAATCGTTTACTAAAGTGTTATAAACCCCAAACCCTAAACTGTGTTCACCAAACCCTAAACCATAAACCCTAAACCCTAAATCATAAGCATTTTATAACATGTTAAAAAAATTTCTAACTTTTGTTTAAATGATTTACTAAAGTCTTATAAACCCTAGAATCTTAACCCTAAACGGTGAGCAATTTATTTAAGTGTTTGTTATAAGAATTTACTAAAGTCTTATAAACCCTAAACCCTAAGCATTTTATAGAATTCTAAAAATAGTTTTGTAACTTTTACTCAAGTTTTTATCAACATAATTTACTAAGGTGTTATAAACCCTAAACCATAAAAACTAAACCCTAAGCCTTTTATAACATTTCGAAAAGCATTTTGTAACTTTTATTTAACTATTTTTTAAAACAATTTAATAAAGTGTTATAAACTTTAAACTATAATCCCTAAACCTAAACCATAATCCCTAAACCATGAACCCTAAGAATTTAATGAGAACCTATAGTAAGGGAAGAACACACCTGGGTATGTGAGTGTAGGAGGGAGATACTTGTGTTACATGAGATACCCCGATCATTGAAAATTATACATTATTAGAAATACTTCTAATATTAATAACACTTAATCTATAATATTAACATTAATAAAAGTTAATTAACAATATTTATGTATTATCATTAATATTCATAAATAATGTTCATAATAGTTATATTTTAGACATTAACAATAATAATAATTAAATATAATATTGACAATACAAATATTAACATTAATGTTATTAATAATAAGGTTAATATATTCTTAATAATAATATATAATAATTATTTATGTAATAATATTTTTAAACGTAATAGTTTGATATATTTTGTTAACTAGCTCAAATTGTTAATGTGGATAACATAATCATTAATGGTTAACTTTAATTAATTATAATTCATCATTTTCAATCTTGTTAAACCTTAACAATTATTGTAGGTTGTAATTAATCATTTATTAATGTGTTAAGCCACATGAAGTATTAATAGTTTGATTATTAACTAATATATACAACCATAATTTACGAATATAAGTAATATAAATAAGAACATATATTTTTTTATATTAGTAAATATAATATATATTAATATTAGTATTATCATTAATGTTAGTATTACTACTAACATTGATATTAATGAGAGTAAGAAAGAGCAAGATTGGGAGAAAATGAGAGAGGAAGATAGCAAAAGCAAGGAAGAGAAAGAGAGAGGGGGGATGGAAATAGAGAGGAGACACAGGGGAAGGGAGGAGGAAGTAGAAAGGGAGTGAGCAAGAGATAGAGAGAGATATTGTTATGAAACCAGCTCAAGAAAAGATAGATCAATGCCTTAGAATTTAGCCTCTTCGAGGGGGCAACCTACTTTACATTACATGAATGAACAATTCCTTGATGATTCAAATGAAGAAACCTCCTTTCTATATATAGGGGTCTAAGAAGTCACAATATAACCCATCCGACCTAACAATAATAATATAAAGCCACAAAAATAACAATACAGGGATTCTATGGTGCACAGTAATAACAATAGGGGCACAACAATATTAATAAGGGATACAACTACAATATTAATGGGGTAATCACTAGTATTATAGGGACCCAACATGCCCCTCTCCTTCAGAAAAGTGTTCTCCTCAATGCTTGAGTAGTTCTGGATGCTTCTGTATAAAATTTTCATCCTCCCATGTGGAATCTTTAGTGGAGAAGTTCTTCCACTTGATAAGATACTCTTCAATTGATAGGTTTCGTAGTTTTCGAGTTCCTGTTTTTGTGACTGCTTCTGATTCCAATATAATTTTTCCTTCCTCATCAAGTTCTCGCAATATTGTTTGAACTGGGAGCTTGTTGCCTATAACCTTCTTTAAACATGAAACATGGAAAACTCGGTGCAATTAAGAAGTTGTAGGAAGCTCTAATTTGTATGCCATAGTACCAATATTTTGCAACACTTTGTATGGACAATAACACTTTAGTGATAATTTATTATCCTTCTTAGCTTGCTTGAGGGACATTTTCTTATATGGTTGTAGTCATAGGAATACCCAATCACCTACATCAAAACTTCATTCGTTGCGATGTTGATCTGCCTGTTGTTTCATTCTATTATGTCCCAACATGAGGTTATCCTTTCAGAGTTGTAGGACTTGTTTTTGATGTTCGATGTGATGTTCCATTGCTTGAACCTTAGAATTTTCTCTTAAATATGATGTGATGTATGGTGGCTGATATCCATAAAGTGCCATAAATGGGGTCATTTTTGTTGCAGTATGGAAGGAAGTGTTATACCGCCATTCAGTCAGAGGCAACCATTTGACCCATTGTGTCTCCTTATCAGATACAAAGCAACAAAGATATCCTTCCAAACATTTGTTTACTATTTTAGTTTTCCCATCAGATTGAGGATGATAAGATGAGCTATGAGCTAACTGAGTACCAAGACAAGAAAATAATTATGTCCAAAAATTTCCAGTAAAAATGGGTTCTTTGTCACTTACAATAATCTTAATAATCTTTGGGTTTCCATGTAGCTTTTGAAGTGTTTCCATAAATGCAGTAGATATTGTATTGGCTTTAAATGGATTTGATAATGCACAAAAGTGTGCATACTTAGTAAGTCTATCAACTACCACCGTGATGACACTCTTTCCCTCAAACTTGGGTAAACTTGTGATAAAATCTATTGAAACCTCCTCCCAATGTTGGCTTGGAATGGATAAAGGTTGTAATAGACCCAGTCTCTTAATTGTTTCAACTTTATTTTGTTGGCAAACCAAAAGTCCCGCCACAAATTTCTGAATATCCGATTTAAGGCCATCCCGAAAAAATTCCTTCTTAACCTTGTGGTAAGTTTTTAGAAATCCTGAGTGCCCTCCTAAGGGAGAAGTGTGCAATTCCATAAGAATATTTTGTTTTAGTTGGGAATTCTTATAGAGGTATAAGCGATCTTTGTACCATAAAGAATAATTTTTCTGGCTAAATGTATCAGACGTACTAGAATCTTGTTGTAACTTTCGAATAAGTGCCCACACTTCTTCGTCATTCTTCCATTCCTCCCTTGCTTCATTTATCCAATATGTTTGGATAATAGAAATGGCGTACACCAATGCTTCCACATCCTCATCCTTTCTTGAGAGTGCATCTTCCACCACATTTTGCTTCCCTTTTTTGTAGATGATTTCAAAGTCATAACCCAACATCTTTGTGACCCACTTTTGTTGCTCTTAAGAGGATAATATTTGTTCTAAAAGGTATTTAAGGCCATCATGATCTATTTTTACCTTCAAGTTCCTTCCCATTAGGTAGGGTCGCCATTTCTTGAGTACATGGAGTATTTCCAACATTTCCTTCTCATAAATAGCTTTGTGTAAAAACTTTCGCTTGATTGGAAAACTTTCAAAAGCAACGGGTCTTTCATCTTGAATTAAAACAACACCAATTTGATTTCCTGAAGCATCACATTCCACAATAAAGGTTTTTGTGAAGTCCGGTGTAGCTAAGACCGGTGCTTGGCACATTGCCTCTTTAAGATGTTTGAAGGCCTTTGTTGGTTTTGAAGTCCATGAAAATGCATCTTTCTTCAATAATGTTGTTAGAGATGCTGCAATTCTCCCATAATTCTTAACAAACTTGCGACAATACCCTGTCAACCCAAGAAATCCTCGCAGATGCTTTATGGATGTGGGGATTTTCCATTCCTTAATGGCTTTAATTTTGCTAGGGTCTACCTTAACTCCTTCATGAGATACAATATGACCCATATATTCCACCTCTTGTACTCCAAAGAAACTTTTGGATGTTTTTGCATATAATTGTTTCTCCTCCAATAGTTGTAGCACATTGTCAACATGTTCCACATGATCCTCCCAAGACTTGTTGTAGATTAGTATATCAACAAAACGTACTAACACAAATTTTCTAAGGAATGGTTTAAAAATTGAATTCATCAAACCTTGAAATGTTGAAGGTAGATTGGTAAGGCCAAAAGGCAAGACCAAAAATTCATAATGACCCTCATGAGTTCTAAATGTTGTTTTTGGAGTGTCTTTAGTCTTCATTATGATTTGATGATATCCTAAATGAAGATCCAACTTGGTGAAGTAAATTGATCCATGCAATTCATCCAATAATTCATCAATGACAAGAATGGGGAAACTTATCTTTAATAGTTATCTTGTTGAGCTCCCTATAATCCGGACACATGTGCCATGATCCATCCTTCTTGTACACTAATACTACTGGAGTAGAGAAAGAACTTTGACTCGGTTGAATTATACCAACCTCTAGCATTTCTACAACCATACGTTCAATTTAACTCTTTTGGGCATAGGGATATCTATACGGCTTGATGTTTGGAGGAACACTTCCTGGAATAAGATGAATAGCATGATCATGATCACGAATAGGTGGGAGACCTTTGGGAGTATTAAATACCTTGGAATGATTGTTCAAGACTTTTTGGAGATCTAGAGAAATAGAAGATTCCAAAGTGGAAACATCTAGGGAACATAATTGTGCAATTACACCCCTTTGTTCCTTTTTTAGAAGCTTTTTCATACCGTTAGAGCTGATTATCTTTCCCGGTTTCCCTGCAATACCCCTTAATTCAACTTCCTTTCCTTCCATAGAAAATTTCATGAAAATTTCTTGAAAATTAGAAGCTATTGTACCCAAGGATTGTAACCATTGGACTCCTAGTACAACATTTGCACCTTCCATTGGAATGGAAACCATTGGGCTAGTAAATACATATTCTCCCTATCAGCATACTTCTTCATCCTCCTTGTTGCATCATGAAAGCACAACCATGCCAACTCCAAGGTTTCCTCCCAAGCCTTCATGAACTTCTCATCAGGACTCCTCAAAAAACGTCCTATCACAACGATGTGCGGTGCAACCGACATCTATCCATTCACCAACTCAAATGGATTGTACCATGTCGTAGAACTCTTTTGAACATTGCAGCTAAACTGTGCAATATCCAAGAGTTCAGGCCAATCCTTCTGATGAGTCGTCACATAATGTTGCAAGTAGTCCTCCATCAATGTGTTGATCCTCTCGGTTTGCCCATCTGTCTGCGGATGGTAACTCGAACTCATCAAAAACTCTGTCCCAACTAACTTGAACAATGTGGTCCAAAATCTCCCTGTAAAACGCGGATCTCTATCTGACACAATGCTCAATGGCATCCCCCAATACTTCACTATGTTCTTAAAGAACAACTCCACAGTCCGCTTGGCTCCACAAGGCATCTTTGTAGGAACAAAGACAGCATACTTGGAAAAACGATCAACCACGACCATAATCCCATTATACCCCTGAACCTGTGGTAACTGAGTGATGAAGTCCATCAAGAAACTCACCCATGGCCTCTCTGGAATCGATAAAGGCTGAAACAATCCTCTTTTGCCTCTGAGTATCTGATTTGCCCTGCTGACAAATGATGCACATATGTACATACTCCTCCACATCCTCCCGCATCTTCTCCCAAAAGAATCTTCTCTCCAACAATGCCAAAGAACGATGCTGCCCTCGGTGGCCAACCCACGGAGAATCGTGGCACTCCTTCGAAAGGTGCCTCCTGAAACCATATGACTTTGGAACATAGAGTCGGTTTCCAAAGAACAAGTACCCGCCCCGTAGAAAGAACTTTCGTGTCTTCCCTTCCTTTATCTGCTTCACTATATTCTGCACCAAAGTATTGGTTTCAACACTTTCCTTGAGTTTTTTTTGCATCTCTTCTGACATCTGAACCTGACTTCTACTCCTTGTTGCCCGGTCTTCACCCTCCAATGTTGCAAGTTGTCCCTCCCTACTAAGCGCATCTTCTAGCGCATTGTGTCTACCCGACCTATACTCAATAGACATGTCGAATTCTGCCGAGAAGTCCTGCCAACGAGCTTGCTTCGTAGAAAGCTTCAGTTGTGATGCATAATAACTTGCTGCAACGTTGTCAGTCTTGACAAAAAATGGCTTCCCCATTAGGTAATGCCTCCACACATGAAGATAGTGGATGATCGCAGTCATCTCCTTCTCATGAACTGGATACTCCGTTCTCTATCCTGCAACTTCCAACTTCCATACGCCACCGGATGCCCATCTTGCATAAGAACCCCTCCTATGGCAAAATATGAAGCATCGGAGTGTACCTCAAATGGTCTCCTGAAGTCAGGAAACTTCAGTATTGGTGTTGTAAATATCCTCCTCTTCAAGTCATCAAATTCCTTTTGACATTTATCCGTCCAACACCACCTCTTGTCTTTCTTCAATAATTCCGTGAGTGTCGATGTCACCTTGGAGTAACCTTCTACAAACTTCCATTGGTAGTTGGTCATGCCCAAGAACACACTCATCTCATGGACATTCTTCGGTTCAACCCAGTCCTCAATCGCCTTTACTCTGCTCAGCTCCATTTGTATATACCCCTGACCAACAATATGTCCAAGGAACGGAATCTCGGTCTCAGCGAACACACACTTAGACTTTTTCAAGAACAACTCATTTGCCCTCAGTGCCTCGAACACCATCACCAAGTGCTTCTTATCATCCTCCATGTTATTACTGTACACCACTATATCATCCAAGTATACTACTACGAACGAGTCCAAGTATGGTCGTAGAACATCATTCATCAAAGTGAAAAACATAGCAGGAGCGTTGCACAACCCGAATGGCATAACAAGGAACTCAAAGCTACCATACCTTGTTACTATCACGGTCTTCTTCTCCTCTCCTTCAACTATCCGCACCTGATAATACCCATGCCTCAAGTTCAGCTTGGAAAACACTTGAGCTTTCGCAAGCTTGTCAAAGCAGTAAGCAGCCAATGGCAAAGGATACATGTTTCTCACCATCTGCTTGTTCAATGCACAGTAGTCACAACACATCCATAGCTCATTCGAATCCTTCTTCCGCTGGAACAATACTGGAGCTCCATAAGGGGACCTTGAAGGTCTAATGAAACCTGCATCAGCTAACTCCTTTAGCTATCATTTCAATTCCTGCAAGTCAAGCCGTGATAAACGATAAGGTGCTCTTGCCGGGGGTTGCTTCCCTGGTTCAAGCGCAATGTTATGGTCCACTGCACGCCTTGGTGGAAGCTTCTTTGGTAGCTCATTAGGCATCAAATCCACATACTCAGTTAGCACATCAGAAATCGCAGCCGGAACAAGTGTCCCCACTCCATCACCTTCGACTCCCTTGAACATCACCGCATATGTCTCCATATCTGACTCCTTCATATCCTTCTCCAAACTCAGTGTAGAAACATGCTTTACCTTAACTTCCCTCCTTTTCCTGTGAGTGGGCAAAGTCCAAATTTGTGTCTGTCCAACCAGCACCACCTCATCATAGAAGGGGACAACAATAGCCCTATTTCCCTTCAAGAGATCCTGTCCAAGTATGATATCAAATTCGTTCATATCCATCACCGTGGAGTCCAACTGACCTGTCGAGTATTTTATCTGCACCGGCACTTCGTGTGCCAAACCCACCACCTTAGCTCTAGAGTTCACTGCCTTGACCTCCATGTTCGATGGGAGGATCATCAATCTAACCTCTCTTGCCAACCATGTCATCATAAAGTTATGAGTGGCCCCTGTGTCCACAAGAGCTGGAATGGTCTTGCCACGGACCATCAAGTCCATGAAACCCAGATTGTTCATCCATGATTTCTCCATAACTTGTCCTTTCATACATACCTGTTCACTGCGTTCATCATCAAGCAACGGCTTCACCATATGTGAACTGGCTCTGATACCACCTCTCATGCCCCCAATTCTTTTTTCCTTTAATTGGCCGAGTGCGGCACTGCCTAAGTAACCAACATTTTCCATTATTATGTTACTTTATGAACTACGACTTCAATCATTTATATCAAACATGAAATACTTTATAATGTGCGGAAACCATAATAAACATCATGATAAACGACAACAAGAACACCAACAGTATGCAAGAGAATTTATTTTTATTATATATGAGAAATAGTACAATGGTCGGGAGTGTCGCTCCACCGACGTTCATAAATGAGGTTGGGCGCCCGCCTGTGCAAGAGCGCACCGTGGTCACACCACAACTCTCGCTCAATATACAACCAAACAGCACAACTGTGCCAGAACGGGCGGGCGCACCTGTGCACACCTGCAAAAACAACAAACGATTACCCGATGGGCAGTTCACCTGCACCCTCAACCGATTCTCAACCGCGCCTTCACCGTTTCTCCGTGTGCCTTTTCCCGACAGGCGGGTGCATCTCCTATACGCCTTGCTGTGGCTACCAAGTGCGCACTTCTCCTTTGTGTGATGAAGACTTGTGATGATTCGATGATTCTTCCAAATGAGCGCTTCACCAAACGTTTATACGCTCACCATGTGTGGCGACCTCCCCTCGGTCGACCCACCAATGCCATTGTTTATTCATGTGCCGACGCCCTCAACCGATGTGCGACACCCCTATGTCAAGTCGGCTCACCCATCGCTCAACCACGCCCAGCTCACATATAAACGATGGTTCCATGCCTTAGTCGATTTTTCTAAGTGAGGAGAGTGCGCGCCTGGCTACATAACCGCAGGGCGTTACACGGGGTATGCATGCGTTTGCATTCTCTGACAAGATGCCAAAAGGTTAGGCATCAGCTCTCGCTCAGTTGTGCACCAACGAGCGGTTTGATTCACTCTCTCTATGCATGGAAAGCATGGAAAGCTCAATCCTTATTTATTTCCTCATCTCCACAATGGCTATGCTTTTTTCAATTTACTATTTCCCAGAACACATCATGGCCATTTTATGCACCTACCATCGCATAATCTCCGCCATGTTTTCCGTTTTAAAATGCTTTCTCTGTGGTCTCCACACTCCTGAGCTGGCAAATACCCATTTTCAAATTCCGAGAGGCATTGTTGGGCGATGTAGAATTGAATTCAGATTTGTTAAAGTCTGTTAACTATATTATAAATTTGGCATTATATATATGTAGCAAAATTTATTAATTTAAATGCAAATTAGAAATATTCTAATTACAAATATAGTAAAATTCGTTAACCATCAATTTAATATTAGAACACTAAATTTTGTTAACCATATTTTTGATATTGATAACTTAACTATCCATTTGAGATTAACAATTTTGCATGTTAGTTATTAAAAATTAATGTAACAGAGTAAGTAAGGAACACGTTAAATTTTAAGGCTCTATATTAAATATATTAATCACTTGTGTGAATAATATACATATTCAATATTATATATATAAATAACAATGCTGAAAATTTTGTCCTTTTAATTCTAAAAGAGTAAAATCCACATCAATTAAATAATTTATCTCAAATTTGTTTTTTGTTATCATTATTTATTTTATTTTTATTCTTTTAATTTGAAATTTTATATTATTAAGATATACATATAAATTTTATTTAAAATTTTACATATTTTGACAAGGAATAGTCATTGTAGTAATTGTTTCTTGCCTATTATTTAGTTATTTCCAATTGGTTATAATATTTTTTTGAGCAAATTATTGTCATTTATTACAATGAATGTATATCTTATCAAAATATAAAGATTTTTATGTGTTAATCAATAGCTTTATCTAATATATTTTTTCATGCTTCAACTAATACATTCTCAATGCTTTAAATGGAAAAATAATGCTCCTTATCTCAAAGCTTCATTAGCTTCATTAGCTTCATAACTTTGATTCTAACTATAATATCACTAATTTAGCTTACAATCCTTTTGTGACCATAACAACAATCACGCAAAAGAAACTGGAGAAGTAAAGGTAAAGATACTCCCACAAGGCACACCAAAGGGCCTTTGTAACACATAGAGAACCCATGTATTTAGACTGAAGGTAACTCCATTGATATCCAAGAATTTTGGAAATATGTAATTGAATAGCAATAGGAGCGTTGAAGAATAATATATGTAGTTTACCATGAATTATATTTGTTCCCAAAGCTACCATAAGGTATTCTAGTACCTATTTGGAGGGATGAGCTTCTCCTACTATTGGTGCAAACATAAGAAGAGTTTCATCTACAAATTGTTGATAAAATGCAATTTGATCATCCCCGTGAAGTTCCATACCCCTAGTTTTGTTTGAGGGTGCCATAGCCTTAATAGCTCAACTCATTCCTTTTTCCCATTAGTAAGAATAAGTAGGATAATGAGTCCCCTTGTCTAATTCCACAAGGTGGACTAAATGTTGACGAGGGTGGTCCACTTATGAGAATCAAGAAGAAGGATTTGGAAATAAAAGAGATAATCTAATTTATCTATTTGTCAGCAAACCCAAAGGTGAAACAGATGTGATAGATGTATTGCTAGTTGGTTATACCAAAATAATTGGGCATGTCAAGCTTAATGACCATACCCAAATTTTGAAATCTTTATAGGTCAAATTAATTCATGGGCGAAAAGGATGTTATAAAGAATTTTTCCACCTTCACCAAAAGTAGATTTCTCCTAGAAGATGAGATTTTACATTCTTTGACATGTCTTCCCTAGGAATACATGTGAATTAGGTGGTATTTTGTTTGTGAGTATTGGGGATGTTATGCAAAATAAGTAAAATATTGATGGCTAAATGAAGGAGAGAAGAACATTCAATTATTCCATTTATCCATGTTTTAACATCAACATCATAACACAATTTCAGCCCTAAAAAACAATTAGGGCTTTAAGTTATAGTGAGATGCTAACATTGAAAAGGAATTGAAAAATTACTACTAATATTTTTCTCACTAAAAAAAAGGTATTTAAGGGATTCCATTGAAAGAATTACATAGAACATCCCCAGTTTGATTACATCGAACTAGTAGCCATTTAAATGTTCAAATAAAAACACCTATTCGAGATGGATTTTCTTTAGACAACTTTCAATCATATTAGGCCATCATTAAGTCACATGTTTGGGAATTTGTTTGGGATTTTGCATAACATCCCGAATACTCACAAACATAATGTTGCCTACTTCACACAAATTCCTAAGGAAGACATGAGAAATCTCCTCTTCTAGGAGAAATCTAGTTATGGTGAAGGTGGAAAAATATTTTATAGCATCATTTTGGCCCATGAATTGATTCGATCTATAAAGATTTCAAAATTTGGGTATGGTCATTAAGATTGACATGCCCAATTATTTTGGTAGACTCAACTAGCAATACATCTATCACATCCTTTTCACCTTTGGGTTTTCTGACAAATAGAAAAATTAGATTATCTCTCTTATTTCCAAGGCCTTCTTCTTGATTCTCATAGATGGACCACCCTCCTCAACATTTAGTCCACCTTGTGGAATTAGACAATGGGACCTATTATCCTACTTCTTCTTTCTAATGGAAAAAGGAATGAGTTGAGCTATTAAGGTTGTGGTACCCTCAAACAAAACTAGGGGTATGTAACTTCACGGGGATGATCAAATTGCATTTTATCAACAATTTGTAGATGAAACTCTTCTTATGTTTGCACCAATAGTAGGAGAAGCTCATGCCTCCAAATGGGTACTAGAATAAGTACTATCATGGACATATAAATGATATGATTGTAAATCACTTCGAAAACTATGGGGTTGGCAGCATTTTCCCAAGGAATGGACCAAGACATGGAGAATGACATTTGTTTTATCATAAATGTTGTAATAGATTAATATATTATATCTATTGTGGAATACTCCAATATCACTGCTTTGATGATGTGAATTGGAACGTTTTCATAAATTCTTTAAAGTAAGAAGAAGTGTTTCCATAAGACAAAAAGTAGAAGCCATAGAATTCATATATAATAGTAAGAAAAACAGACGGTAAAAAAATTTGAATAAAGTATTACAGAATGTGACAAAATGAAGTAGTATAGAGTGTCCTAAATGACATTCAAATTCACCTATTCGTTATGTAATCACTAAAGGTTCCAACTATTTATAATTTTATCAGAACATCGGAAATGTAAGTCCAAGAAGGAGAAACATATGGGGAAGGGAGGGAGTAGGATGGAGGGAGAGGGAGAAAGAAAGGGAGGTAGAGGGAGGGGAACAATGTAAGGGAAGAGAGAGTGATAGACTTAGTGTTGGAGAGGGATAGGGTAATAGGATAGTATAAGAAGGGAGAGAGCAAGCGAGGGAGGGAGTTAAAGAGAGAGAGGGAGAAAGAGAGAGAGAGAGGGAGGGAAAGAGAGAGAGAGATAGTGAGAGATGTGGGGGGGAGGGTGAGGGAGGGATAAAAAGGGTGAGATAAACAGAGAGGGAAAGAGAGGGATGTAGAGGTAGGTTTAGCATGTAAGAGAATAGAGAGGTGGAGAGAGAGAGGCTGAGAAAGGGAGAAGGGAACAAGAGAGTAGAGAGAGAGAGAGAGAGAGGGGGGGGGAGAGAGAGAGAGCTAATTTGATGTGGATAGATGTAGGTAGCAAGTGATTGGGAGAGGGGGAGGGGGAGAGAGGG
>APFE030814294.1:101024-123211 GCA_000404065.3 Pinus taeda | reverse complement strand
TGGCCACTGACCCAATGCCTCAATTTATAGTGCAATGGAGATCAGTTACCAGCTCCTCCTTCAAAGGGATAGCTCCTCTGAACAAGGGATTAGTTCCTCCTATGATGGGATGCATGAACCACTTGGAGCGAACAATCCACGTAACAAATCCTTCTAGAAAACTCTAGAATCAACCCAAGATGAGTTTTTTAAGATAAAAACTGCGCCTTTTGACTTTTACAGGGGTACGCACCTTCCCCTTAACATACAGAGCGTATAAGTACGCAGATACCTTGAACAAAAGGTGTGGGCCCGCAGGCAAAAGTAAGAGAAAGTGCGGAACCAAAGTTATATTTTTTTTTGATGTCTTTCTCTCTTTTCTCAAGCTTGTTTTGAAGAGCCGAGGTTTAAGACTTGCTTAGGAAGCTGGTATAGGTGATGATAGGCCTACACCGACTGCAAATAATCAAGGTGACGATATTTTTGTGTAACAATAGTATAAAGAACAGTAGCCATCCAATCTGGCTTATCAACGGTCCAAATTTGATCAATGGGTGGCAATCGACGGATCTGATCGGTGGTCGCAATCGACGAGTCTGATCAGCAGTCGCAATTGGAACAGGGAAACAGTCACAATCGGTGCAGACCATGTGGGCATTGAAATGGCGATTGGTGATTCAATGTGGACCGTTGATCAAGCAAGCAGATTGACGACCCACATTACATTAGGGTTTCACTATCGGAGATAATTAAGGAGCGCTAACCATGGGTCTGGTACGACCCGATGAACTGGACCCGATGATATTATACATGATATTTCATAAGATTTCAAGTTTGCAAGAAAGGCCATTTTCAATGTATTTTGTGTATTTTTGTTATATAATGAAATACAAAGGGAACCAAGGAGCGACACTGATGCGATAAGACCCGGACCCAAAAGGGTTTTGGAGTTAAAATATATAATATTTTCATGTCCGCCAAAGGCCATTTTCAATGTATTTTTAGTATTTTTAAGCATATTCCAAATACAAAGGGAAGCAAGGGACCAGGCCATCTGCAACATGTGATAGATACCATAAGGGCGGACCCAATAGATGAATAGACCATATTTAAGGACTCTTGAAGTATGAAAGAAACACAAATAGGCGAGATTTTATAGTGTTGCAACATTTTTTTGTGTTTAACATAAAACAGTCATGGTTATCAGTTGAAATGATTTCAAAAGGCACATGGACGCATTCCATCACCTAACAGAGGTCGGGTGATAGAGACCATGAGATAGAAGTCTGAAAGGGGAAAGGTGACAGCACAGCTCATCTAAACAAACAGAAGTGATCATGGAGCATATACACAACTCATCCAAACAAGCAAAATGGTCATGGGAATCTCTGGCATGAGCGAGCTCCCTGCGAATGCAGCCAAAATACCAGAATGCGGTTACTCTTCTATCAGAAGAAGAAACCTCCAATCCCATGCATGCCCAGTCAGGGTATCAAACAGTGAAAGGATGGAGAGGATAGATTAAGACACTCAAAGCCTTTGAGAGCTCAGGAGCATTGTAAAAGGCCTATAAATGGCTGAAAGTTAAATGTGACAAGGGTTCAACTTCTGAAGACTGTAGAGAGTTTGCTAGTCAAGCGTCTCATCTTCATTCTAGCAAATATAAGCTTATTTTGTTGTTACATGTTCAATATCCATTTCTCTTCTGTTCTAAGCTTGCACTTGGATAGTCTATTCATGATTTCTTCTGTGTCTAATGCTAGATAACTGTCATCTTATCTCTATGTTGATAAATTAGATTTGCAAGCTTCTTTTACTTCCTATAGTTGGCCATTCGTATGTTTTTATATATGCATCTGCTCGTATAGTCGGTATTCTCCATCCATCCATTGAATCTACAAACTATTGAACATTAGTGGTCTAAAGCCTTAGAAAGCTGAGGGTGTTCATGCATGTCTTGAGTAAAAATAGAGTTGAAATGGTTATCTAGCTTGATCCAAACCAACATCAATTCCAATAGTTTAGAGAACAATATTGAAGATTATATGTTACCAAGCATCTCCGAGCTGCAACCTAGGAGAGTTTCCTGGAGCGATATCAGGTCCATGCAAAACCATCTTGAAATTGTTTGAATAGTTTCATGTATTGAATAATTTCATACTGAGTATAATTGTGCCTAGCATTCAACCACTTTGGTGCCTTTGGAGTTCCAATATTTACCTATTGACATATTCAATTTTCCTAACTTATGGTTCTTCTAAAAATTGAGATGTTTGTACGTAATAATTTTCAATTGAAGATGATTCAAGGCATACTAGAATTTTATTATTTTCTATCACCTCTTCAACTTTGTTGTCTTCCTTAGTAAGAAACTTGATGATATGTTATTCATTATAAAAAAAATTCCATAATTATTCATTTTTTGGAATAGATGGAAAAAATAGGATTTCAAAATGACATGAATTATGTGTTTACTATGGATTAAACAAGGAAGCTACTACCACGAAAGAATAAATATTTTTATTTGATCTCTTGAAACAACAAATATTTCAAAGAAATCAAAACTTTGTATTAATTCCTCTCTACATAAATTTTCAACTTATTCTTCTTGGTATTATACTTTTTGTGAACTTTATCAATAATTATTTGAGATTATCCTATAACAATGATATATTTAATTTCTTTCTACTTGGAAAGTAGTAGATGTTGAATCAATGCTTCATATTTGGCTCTGTTAGTTGTACAATTGAATTGCAAACAAAAATAATTTGGAAACCATTCATCATGTGGGATTTCAAATATCACACCTCCTCCTAACCTTATACTTGAGGAAGCATTGTTGAATAACATTTTCCAATGACCTTGAAGTGAATTTACACTATTACTATCTACAATATTGACATCATTTAGTATGGCATAATTCCCATGACTAGTGTCAATATAACTAGCCATAGCATCAACCTCTTTTTTCTCAAAGAAGATATGGTTTTTCAACTCTCGATGTATTTTTGTCAAACAACCATCCTTTTTTGAAACTATCATAAGACTTCCATCATTTATAATATATCCTCCTAATGGAAAGCTCCATTCTCTTCCCAAAACAAGCCCATATGCAACTGGTAAGTCCACCACAACTATTGTAAATATTGTTGTTATATGTGGCTCTAAACTTATCGATGCACAAAATTATTTGACTTCGCCATAAGTTGAAACTTCTTGAATTGAATATTGCACAAATACTTTCTCCCATCTAATAATATTTATCTAGGACAATTGATTTCATAATGTAAAGTGGCATAATATTATTTATTGCACCAGTTTCAACTAAACAATTATGCAATATAAACTCAGGTGTTTCCAAAGATATATAAAATGGAGGTACTTAACCTTGAGAAATGGTAGGATAAGCAAGGTGCATATTTTGATGACTAATGGAAGGTGTTTCCACTCTTGAATTAGATGTACTACAATAGCATTACCTCAATATCATTATAATTTATCCTCTTTGGATCAACTACATTGTTACCTCTTTTCTGAGATGGTCTAGATTTATTTTGTTGCATATTCTTTTGAGTTGAAGTTTCTTATTGAGATCACATGATTGCATGAAAAATTGGACCTTTCCTTTCTATTTATTCAATTTAGATCTTATCTAGATCGTATTATCTTAATCCATAAACTCATCTTCTTTTGTTAATTCTTCTTCATATAAAAATATTTGGTCACCCCCATTTTTGTGGATTCTAGGATGGTCAAATTATCTTCAATAACATCTTGAGATATTTAAAAAAATGGGTATTCTTGTTGACACTCTTCATCTCTCATATTAGAGAAATTGGATTATAAAACCTTGGGGGCCTAGGTCCCCTTAGAGGTATATTATCAACATTCTTGTTAAAGTAAGGTTTCTCTGTGAAACCATATATTAGGCCTCCAATGTTTTGGTGTGGCTATGATTTTTTCTTGTCTTCTCTTCTTAATTTGATTATCTCGTTGTGTATTTGATTCATTGTCTTATTTAATAGTGCAATATCTAAATCAATATTTGAATAGTATGGTTTCTTGAATACAAGAATATTTCATACATTAGAAGGAACCCCATGGAAAATTCCTCTTTCAACTATTGCACCTTGAGTGTGTTGAATCTTTATTGGTATTTTTTGTCCTAAAATATTCAAGAAGGCATTTCCCTTTGAAATGTTCCCAAAATGATTTTTGGATCAACATTACTTTGTATCATATCTTCCTCCATCTCTTATGCCTTCCTCATAGCTTCTTCTAATGTGTCAATGTAGGTAAACATTATCGCATACTTGAAATTGGTTGGCATTGAATTCTTATAGCACCCAACTATAATTGAAGAATTAGGGAAGTTCTCCTAAAGTATCTGTCACTGAGTTTTGAAAAAATAGAGATTAAAATATTTGATATTTTCATTATTTTAGTGATCAATTTGGGTGAATTGTGTGAGAAGAGTATCATATCTAATTAGATGGTCATACCTACCTACATATATGGGTAAGGAAAGATACAAATCATAGATGGGTCCAATCATAGTTTGGATAAATACCATAACCATGACATATTCATGTATGCTTTTGTGAAAGTCACAAATGGCTAAGAACTTATCCATAAGTGTTTTTAGATTTTTAACACCATATCCATTTAATATGGGAAACAATCCATCAGGTTGGGTAGGAAAGGGGTGTTTCTCACCTTCTAAGGCAAGAGGACTTTCTCTAAGTCTTTGTATCTTAATTTTTGGTATCTTATTAGTTATTCATTCTATTATTTCTTCTCTTATTTCCTCACGGTTTGACATTTTGTCCTTTTTTTGGCTAAAATAAAATAAATATTTCATTGTTCTAAAAAGTACTGGATTTTTTAGGAATATTTTTACTTTATCTTATTTTCAAAGGATCTTTTAGGTTCTTGGATTCCTACAACTTCAATACTTTTCCTTTATTGGAGTTTCCTTTCTATATTACATGGTGTTGGTAACTTTTATTGAGCCAATGATTTCTAGGAATTTTCAAACCCTTCTCTAGTTTTTGTAGTTCTTAAGACCAAATCATATAACTGATTCAATAAATATTATTTTATCATCCAATCCAATGAGAAGATGAGGTTGTACTAGGTTAGGACGATTCATCCACTACGCATATAATATTGAATTATTCGATATCTAGTAAGGTTGCCAAAAATGTTGATGTGTTTTCCTATTAGGAAAAAGAGTCAACCTCCTATGGCCTGTTTTCAGGTTCCCTCTATGTTTTAATAGAGGTGGTACCCCTATTTTTATACACATTCATATATTCAAATAACTCAAATATTAAAATGTGAAACATTTAACACATGCACTTGTGAGTGGAACTAGTGTTTTCAAAATAAAAGTAAAATAAATAATAATATAAAAATATGTACTTTCAAGATCCATTCTATTATACTCATTCATTCACACAAAATGAGGAGACACATTTGAATCAAATTCAACGGACATAATAAAGAGAATATGGCCCAGATGTTCAGAGAGCTATAAAATGATTTCATGCACTTAGAGATCATAAATAGCATAGGAAAACACTCACAAGATTCCTCCTTATTATTTAAAAGTTTCAGAACTACAAATCACATGCTCTCCCAAAAATAACTCTTTGTGAGAATCAAAGAATAATTTTACAAATTTTAGTTTTTGAATAAAGTTAGTGCTTACAACAATTCACTAGATCTCAGTACTTAACATACAACGTAAAGGAACCTTTCCCTAAGGGACTAATATTTGGCTCTTGAGGACTAGTTCATATAAGGGTGCTTGGATGAAGAAGAGAAACTAAAATAAGATATTGGCATTATATATATATATATATGAAAATTTTATAGAAATTACAATTGCTCAAGAAATCAAACTGAAATCAAGAGATGAAAATTCTACTCTACTATTCTACGGAATGGAAATCACATTTTAGAACAACATGCATAGACATGAAACAAGAAAAAGCACAAGTACATAGCGATTTATAGGGGAACCCAACTGGGAAAAAACCCCTCTGTTGCTTTGTATTAATTAGAATGAAAAGAGAAATAATTACAATGTCTTACATTGAATCTGAACCACACCCTACATTGCAATATTGTTCTCTTCCTTCTTGACTTTCTCTAGCCAACACTTGGCCAATCCATGCCTTATCCAAGCCCATATTTCCTTGAATAATCCTAGGGTAATTAGCCCCTAAAAAATAGGATAAATTCCCTATTTCCTTATGCAATAGCTTGAGGAATTAATCATTTGCTCAGTGAAAAAGCACTGTACACTTAACAATATACAAATATAAATAAAAACATGCCTCTTCCTCCATCTCAACTAGGAAATTCGAATTCTAGGCATGACTGTGTCTATTTTTAGGTGATTAACAACTTAACTAAGAGATAAGTGAGATAACAATAGTCTTAACTACTCAACTGACCTTCAACTGACTCAACTAATGACCAGACCCTAGTTAACTAAGTTCAACTAACAATAAATCAACTAGATTGCTAGATCTTAGAAATCAACTCATGCAAAACTCTAATTCTAGCCTATAACTCAAATTCATTGAGTAAATTATCAAACAAGACCATATCACAGAAGTTAACTTCCTCCAATTTATCCTACTGATTTGGAAATGCGATTTACTCAATTTGGCTAAGGCACAAGTCAAAATTGGGCATTTTTTTCTTGCTACAATTTCAACCCTCCCTCTTATCAAGAAAAGGGCTCTACACACCCCAATCTAGCTCATGTAGCAATGTAATGTAAAAACACTCCCTCTCACTGTTGTTGTTTCTACTACAACAACTGCAACTGTGAAGCACCTAAAATACCAAATCAATTATGTCTCTGAGCTACAACTATCTCTTTAGCATCTGACTGCTACTATTCTTTGCACTATCTATTGGGAAATTTGCACTACTACTAACTCAATTATTGAGCCTCATGCTCTGCTATCAACATTTATATGTGCTCCTCAGCTTATGAATACAAATACTTTGCAACTATCTCTCAATATTTGACTGCATCAACTGACACTGATCCTTTTGCTACTGAATATTGTGGGTCCCTATAGAAAAGGTAATGATCCATGAAAATATTATACTATAATTTTGGCACTAAGGCTCTACATCACCCCACCTCACTCTTGGATCTATATTTGCATGCATGGTGAAATCTACCTCTAGATTGTCAAGATTTTTCTGTCTAAATCCAATCTGTTTCACTTGTACAGTACAAACATGCTTCAAAAAATCTTTTCCCTTACTAAACACCACATCATAACCATTTTCCTCCAATACAATAATAGAAATCAATTTTTTTTTTTCAGCCTAGGCACATACATTACATTTTTCAGATGAATATGAGAGCCAGACTCCCTCTTAAAGGTGACAATATGAATTCCTTTGGTACTATACCTCCCATTATCTCCAAATTCTAGGCGCAATTTGAGATCCTTCTCCTCTAGGCTACTGAAGAATTCCTTGTTTCATATCATATGATATGAGGCACCAAAGTTTAGGTACCACTCACTCCCTCTTACTTTTCTTGCCATACAAGAAAAGAGGGTGAAATCTAACTCAAATTGAGATGCTAGAGTATCTCCTCCTCCTCCTCTCTACAGTCTCCTTGCTAGATTCCTTATTCAGATACTTGGTTGCATAGTGTCCCTATTCATGGAAGTGAAAACATTTTATTTTATTGAGGTCCTTCTTATTTCCATTTTTCTTGCTAGATTATGCCTCCCCTTAGGCCTTCATGCCTTTGGCATTCTTTCCTTTTCCAACTAGAGCATACTATTCTTACTCATCTAAAATGGATGTGACATCGTCTCTAGTGTTTCTTCTAATCTCCTCTTACACCAAATCAAACCAAAGTCTCTCCCAATACGGTAGCTTGTCTCTTCCATTAACTAAATCCTGATAGCTATGTCAAGATTTCAAAAGGCCAAAGAGTGCTAATCTTGCAAGTTCATATGATGGCACGTTTTCTCCTAATCCTCCAAGCTCATCTTGAACCTGAGTAAATCTGGAGAGGTATTATGGAATGGTTTCATTTTTCTGCATACGAATTTTCCTCATATTGAGAAAGGAGTCTCCTTTCCATTGAAGTTCAAAAACTACATGATCTTTGACACCCCCCAGAATAATCCTCCTGGCTCTTGTTGTGCCTTTCTTCCACTGAGCAAGTGTTTTTGCATCTAATGTTGTTGATTTTTGAATATGATTTTGTGTATATTCCCATACTCCATTTCCATCCAGGATAACTTTGATCTTATATTTTCAAGCACAAAAAATCATGGTGACCTCTAATGCATACTCTAATAACAATTCGTTAAAATACATTTTTCCTGCACTAAAGACAATCTACACTAGAAACTGTGCAAATTGAAATTTATCTAAGAGAAGATCTGGAAAAAGGTTTTTATGTAGCATTCTGAGGCACTAATACCATGTATAAATTTGATATAAATTGAAACTACTCAAGCAATCGAATTGAAATCTGGAGACACAAATTCTACTCTACTAATCTGCGGACTGGAAATCACAATTTAGAACAAAATGCATAGAAATGAAATAAGTAAAACCATAAGTACACAATTATTTCTAGGGGAACCCAACTAGAAGAAAACCCCTCCACTACTTTGCATTAATTTAGATGAAAAGATAAACAATTACAATGTCTTGCTCCGAAGCTGAAGCACACCCATCACTGCAATTATGTTCTCCTACTTCCTGACTTTCTCTGCCCAATGCTTAGCCAATTCAATCCTCTGTCAAACCCCTATTTCCTTGTGAAATCCTAGAGGAATTTACCCCGAAAAAATAGGAGAAATTCCCTATTTCCTTGTGTAATAGCTTGAGGAATTGATCATCTGGTTAGTGCAAAATCATTGTGCACTCAACAATATGCAATTATAAATACAAACATACCTTTTCCCCCACCTCAACTAGGAAATTTGAATTCCATGCATGACTGTGTCTATTTTTAGGTGATTGACTAGTTAATTGAGAGATCGACGAGTTAACAACAGTCTTAACTACTCAATTGACCTTCAATTGACTCAACTAATGACTAGAGCTTAGTTAACTAAATTAAACTAACAATAACTCAACTGGATTGCTAGATCTTAGCAATCAACACATGAATGACTTTACTTCTAACCTATAACTCAATTTACTGAGTAAACTAATAGACAAGGTGATGTCATGCAAGTTAACTGCCTTCAAGTTGTCCCGCTGATGTGGAAATTTGATTTACTTAATTTGACTAAGGCACAAGTCAAAATTGAGCCTTTATTTCTTGCTACAATTTTTGCTACATTATCAACAATATATATATATATTATATATATAATATATAATATATAATATATATATATATATATATAGATATAGTGGATAATCAAAGATTGGGAATAAAGTGGGGAATTGCTTTCCAAACAAGATCTCTTCTCTCTCTCTCTCTCTCTTGTGTGTGTGTGTGTGGGTGTGTGATGATTATAGAAAAATATTGTAGAAACATATATATGACTTGCAGATGTTTGTTGATCTAATCGCTCAAGTAGTTTCTCAATATTAATGATTTCATTTAAGGAGTTTTAAACCAATATTTAATATAAACCTTCATTAGTGGGATTTTTATGTCTTTTTTTACTCTTAATGCAAATATTACTCCCTCTGGTTCCTTTTTATTTGACCATAGTTGCTCCATTATAGCTCCTTGTTGTCATTAATAAAAAATGAACGACCATTTGTTGATTTGAGCTTCCAGAAAATCAACTAAGTTGTTCAAGTCAACACCCAAAGATACTTTAATGATATTTAGTTCTTTTTCTATTACACCTTTAGTGATAAAAATTAAATCCCTAATAATTTATGGACCTTGCAAATCCTCAACAACTTTGATGGCTTTGAAAAAATCATTTCTCCTATGGTCATTAATACTTGATCATTTTGTGATAGTGTCTTGTAGTATCTTTATCTGTGTACACCAAGCTACCTTGATTTTCTTGATCCTTTTTCCTCTAGTGATACCTCACTAGTTCCTTTGAAAATCATCAAAAGTATTGATATTTTTTATGAAGGTAGATAAACCATTATCATCAAATTTCTAATCATGTTCTAAATATGTCTTTAAATACCTAATAAATGAATGAATTCTTTGAGATATATTTCTCAAATATAGAGAAACTTCCCATGCTTCTTTGATAATATATAGATGCTTACTTATATTCATTGTGACGTAATATATAATGCATGTTAACAACCATATTACCTTTATCACTTTTTGGGGTGTTCCAGGTGTACTTACTAGTGCAGCTTCGGTGATAGCTAGGGGGGTCATGAATAAAGGTGGAGGATTGAGAGATTCTTTAAGCGCATAATTTTTTTTTTTCAATATCAAATTTTATACCTCTTTCTTAGTGATAGAGTGAAAAATGGAATCCCTATAGTTTGGTGAAATTTTAGGAGCCATGTAGGTCTGACTCCTTAGATGTATACCTCAAGAATCCATTAACTAGCAATTTTCTTATTCCTTACATTCACCTTTAAAATTGTAGCTTCATGGTGGCCTTATCATCATGGATATTGTGTATGGTCGAGGATTGGTCTTCAAAAATGGTTGGTTCTTCAATAGCCAATTATTAAACTAACCTATGAGTATCAACCATGGTTGATACCACCCAATCTAGAGTAATGGCACTATCTACATCCATTTCTTATGGGTTCTTTTGTGTGTTGGGAATCTTTCTTACTTGAACTTTTACTTTTCGATGAGGTCATAATGTAGGATATTTCTAGAGTAACTCTAGGGGGGAAATTATTCTCAATCATCTCCACTAGAATTCCATTCATACCCTCTCCTTTGATTGTAATATCTCCTTTTCTTCTGCGAGTTGAGAAACTCTAACAAGCCTATGGAAATAAAATACTTTAAGCACTATTAGTATTCTTCCCTCACTTATTTATTTCTTTAATATTAGTAATAATTTCTATTACTACATCATCAATGAATATGAGTGTATCCTCCTTGGATGGGTCAATTTGATTCTCTCTACTTCCTTCAGAGATTCTTGTAAATAGGTTTCGATATCTTACCAATGTTAGATGTGTTTAGAAAAATTCTTTAGGGTCAAATCCTTGAGTGGATTCAACTTGAGCCAAAATTGAAAGGTTTCAGTAACTAAGAGATTTCAACAAGGTAAGTAGATTTCTTTAAACTAATATCCCCTATAGTGAATGAAATGTAACAAACTAATTCTTCTTCTTTCTTTCAAACAAAATCAACTAGCGGAGATACTATCTACAAATTTCAAGAACAAAATATCTATCTGGAATATACATAGGTAGTATTAGGGATTTATCTTTATACCCTTCGAATATGATAAGAGTATGGTATTCCCTTTATTCATGTATCCATTTTCCTCATAAAAAAATGTAGCCTTTTGAAGATATTTTCTTGGGCTCTTTCCATGTTATCATATGGCTAAACTATCTAATGTTGGCTTGTATGGGCCTGACCCAGGTTCAAAGGTGATTTAGCCAAGCAAATCCCAATACTATTGGCCCTTTCGGCAATAGTCCATGGAGCATGGAATGAGGTCTCATCCGAAGTAGTATGGGAGGGTACTAGAACCAGGTTTCCGCACCCTGGGGATGTCTAATGAGCTTCTGGCAGTCCGCAATTTGACCCTGTGCACATCACTACGTGCACCTATTAGTCCCTTGCAACATGTGATGCTGCCTACGCGCAGCCTTACCCGGAGCGCGACCTGTATTATACCCCAGTTCCTTACTATTTACCCTGTTATTACCCAATTACTTAACTTATTTGTGTAAGACTAGTCATAATTAACAGTATATCCAACAATCACATAAGTGCGTGCGATAAACAAAATAGTATAAATGTAAAGAATGTAATACACAAGAAGATGCACTGAATTTGGAATCAACTTCTCTTTATTATTCTTCATTCAAGATTACAAACTAGACACCGCCCTGCGCACTCAGCTACAGGGGTCAGTGCACTCAGCTACAGACTCTACTAGGCCTCTCCGCACTCAGTTGTAGAGCTTCTTCCTACTACTACGACCCAATACACAAACTCTTACTCTATGCTCTATCTTTGCTACTCATCTATCTTTTCAATTTGCTATCTTTATAACTTAGAGCCTCACTCTATTTATACAATCCCATGGTTTGTAGACCATGGGTAGGCTGACATGACATTACATTACTTAGGGCAGACAACCCTATGACTCAACCTAGACTTCGCACTCCGCGCCCGCAATTCATGGAGTCTTACAATACATCTGACCAAAACATGGGCTTTGAGCCCCAAAACATGCTGTGGGGGGATTCCATGCCCAATAGGCCCCCAACAAAATCATCGTGACTCATCCCGAGTCACTCTGTTGGGGCAGCTATCTTAGCGCGAAGCCCCTCCAATTGGTCTCGTACTTCTCAGAGGTCCACAATGCACTGTTCTAGAGTTTGCTGGACCTACTGCATGTGCTCTACCGATGCTTATTTGTGAGGATCAAATCCCTGACTTAGCACGTAAAGGCCCTACATCTATGCAAGCTTGCCCTTGATATCTACTGTAATGGTGAAGGCCTCATTAATCCATGGTTGGGTGCGCACTTTGAGAAGTGCCTCTTTATATCTTGCGGTATATACCTAGTTTTTCAATGCCCTTGCTTACTGCATCTTTACCAGCCACTAAGTGAGGACAACTATCTGCGTAGTTCCCCTTACACTATCATACTACTCCTGAAGCTCACACGCCTTTGTTTCCAGGTGTTGTATCTTTAGGTCCTCCTACAAAGATGTGAGGACACCAAAGGCTTGGTCCAACATATCGGTACAATCCTACACTGCCCGTCCAATTTCTTCCAACCCTATTTGGATAGCGCTAACGTGTTGCTCTCAAAATTCTAGGGAAGTGGAAGGTCATGCCTTCAGTCGCAGCTCGGTAGTCTGGAGATTCAGCTCCAGCTGCACACATGTTATTTCCCCATGCGTGTTTCGGACTCCACTTACCAGATAGTGGATCTGCATTTCTGTTGGTAGGTCTGTGGCGATGGACAACTCTATAACTCACTGGCATGCTTCATCAATTGTCTACACTATTTACAGGTTTTTTGACACTAGTTCATCACGCTGCAGGCTAAGCTGTTTGATGTTGATGTTTTTCTCACTCATCACCTGAATTGTGCAGCCCTCCTTGGCGCGAAGCTCTACTGTTATGCCATCCTACAGTTGGTATAATGTGTCTTGTGGAAGGGAAACTAAATGAAGGCCAAGTCCCTAGATCCTGCCAACTGCGCCTCTATCGACCTCATTTTCTACTGTTAGCACTCATTCTAGTAGAACTATGGTGTTGGCCATCTTTATGCGAAGCAGCTACTCCACTATTGATGTGCCTGTTGCACCATAGGTGGCTACAATTCCTTCCTGTGGGGGCCGCACCTGTAGTTCATGTAGTTGTACCCTTAGGGCCCCCAACACAACCTTCTACTCCAACATGGCTTCTTGGAGCGCTTCCTTGGTGCCCTCACGAACCATGTCGCTAATATCGTAGAGCCAACCTTCTATTAATATGATCGAGTCGATGGCCAATTTGAAGGCCTTGACCTTTTTCCATGGACCCGATCTCTCTGTGATGCGTAGCCTTTTCAGTTGGGTGGAATTTGTGCCCAGGTCGGCAGCTTCTCCTGCCAGAACTGTGTCCTCTGCCTCCTGTCCCATAGACAATTCCCGGCCCTCCTCTTACTGCATTGTTGTGGCCCCTGTTGTCTACGCTATTGTTGCGACTTCGACAGCCTTTGCCTGCTCCACAGCTGCCTTTGCTACCTCGCAGACTACCCTTACCTCTTATGCTGCTTTTTCATTGCACCTCTTCTCAGCCAACTTTGGGACATGCAACTTGGCCTCATCCTTTCTTTTTTGTGCTATTGTCCTATCCATCTATGCCAAATCCAGGGTTCGCCACTTGGGAGGCCATGATTCTAATACTATAGATGTTGTGCATGTCTGCATTGAAGTCTGCAAAGCTTCGCAGACTGTTGTGCACTATGGGGGACAGGCACCCCCCCTATTGATCCACATGTAGACGCTTACCTCCGTGAGAACCGAGAAGATCTTTGTCTCGCAAATCTGTTTCGTGTCCTTGGTAGCCTAGAGAGACATGTACTTTGTGGGCTTTGGTAAGTCCTGCTCAATGGTCGGGAACTGACTGTCCTCTGGTAGTTCTCCCACTAATAGAAAAATGGACAAGAGAAACCATGTGTAGTGGAAGGTCTTGCCCTACTCCTAGTCTTCCTTGTGGTTGGTCAAGAAATCCTCACAGAGGAACTTGACCCATTTGAATTGGACACCTTCTGCGCATTGTTCGGCCAACACAACTATCGATGTTGGTACCTCGTTGCCATGTCATTTTCTCATTACCTTCTTGGCCAGGAGTTGGGTGGCTACGCGCACCCCTTTATCTTTGATGTTGTTGATTGCATAGCCCTTCTTTTTCTTCTCGAGCTTATTTTTTTTTCATGGCCTCCACAAGAGCCAAATCTCTATTTTTTCTTGCTATTGTCATGGGGTCCTTTCCCTTATAGGGAAGCCAAGAAATTCTATAGATGAGGTCATTTGTGATGGGAATAGGCTCCTAAAGCCATAAGTACACATCGTGCACTAGGCAAAGTAGCTACTTGATGACAAAAATAGTGATGGGCATGCAGTGAAAGTTTGGAATCCACAGCAAATGAAGCAATCTAGCCTTCTCCACACCGCACAACCATTTTCGTGGCACTAATGTTGTGACTAGCCCCTCCATGCTCTGCTTCATGACGCTCTCTGTCTCTAAGTGTGGGAACTTCTCACTGTCCACAAGGTCCCAATATTCAAACTTCATTGTGGGCACGCAGCCCAAGTGTGAGCCCTCAAACACAATTCCATTAGGGAGGAGAGGGGTTTGTAGTGTGTTGTTGTTGGCATCCAGATCCTTTGGTATCTTAGTTTTCCCTTTCTGTGGAGGGACGTACTCGGGTAATTTCACTGCAGAGTGCACTAGTTGGATATCCTCTTCCATGTCCTCTGCTTCCTCTATCTCATCGACGAGAGCCTATAGCTCTTGCTCTTTGTCATTTGTCTCAATGGTGACAACCTTGCCCTTTTCTTCCATTGAGAGCTTTCTGAACCGTAGATTCCTTGGGGACATTTGGACTGGTTCCATTTCCTACTTATCTTTCTTGGCCCTTGACATCCAAGGTGATTTTAGGATTTCCGGCGTGACCCCAATATCTTCGAGAACATCATGTACTGTGGGGTTTTGTGCGGCCTCATTAGTGGTTCCTTCTGCAAAGCCTAAACCTCTCCTGGTAGCCACCATCTTGTTTAAACTGTTTGTGGTCATTTGCAAACTTCGAGGCTCGAATATCGATCGGCACGCAACACTTTGTGCTCTAATCAACTGCTCAAATCTCAAGTTAACAACTGTTGTCTCATGGCTAGTCCTTGGAGCTTTATAGCGCCTTTTGAATTCAAATTTTACCTTCCCCCAATTCTGGGCCATCAATGCTTTCTTGGCAGCAAATTTTCCCAAATCTTGCCCTTAATTTGCATCTTAAATTCCCATCACCCTCTCCCTTTTGCCTTAAATCAGACATCCTATTGTGAACAATGACACCAATGGTCACTTCCCAGCCTACACGCGCGGCAATGTGGCCCCCAATGTGTGGGCACGAACCACATGACATGTGGATTTTGTGTGCACCTCCCTTATCGTGCAGCTCCCAAATAGACTCTTTTATAGTCCCGCACTCTCTTTCAACCTCCGAGAGTGCTGAGACTGTGCTCCCTATGGCTAGTCAGGTGATTGCACCACCCGTGCGAGACTTCAAATCACCTTCCAGTATAGTTCGTCAAAATTCCTCAATTGCCTCCGCGACAACCGATGCCACATATTCTACTGTATGTAGTATGCTCCCCTGGTTACTGCATTTGGTGAGCTGTGGTGGTAGCCATGGTAGCAGAGTCATAAATTCTCGGCAATAGTCTTCTAATCTAGTGGTATGGTCATCCACACCTTGTCTTGTCATCCTTGGTTTATCGACGAGACATGATTGCTTGATCTCATTTTCCAACCTCTTGATCTCAGCGTCCATCAAAACGATTTTCTTCGTCAGTCGTATCCAGTCTTTTTCGAGTTCGAGAAGTCAAAGGTTCCCTCACCGAATCGCTTCCTGAATCTTTATGCATTTGACCTTGTGTAGTTATGTGATTTCTTTGTCCTGGTCTTCATGCACCGTCACATCTGCGGGAGCTATTATGTGTGGATTCCTCTTTTCATTTTCTTCAGAAATTACGGTCTCTACTCTATTCCGCACCTTTGGAATCGTTTCTGTTATCAAATTTTTGCACATGGTCCTATAGGCCCATCAAACCACTGGTACGCGCAGGTCCCAATCAGTGTGTCTGGACTTGTGAACCCCATTCAATACTTCCCACACCCTATTAAATGCTTCTCCATGGATAATTGGTAGCGTGCGTTGCCTTTCCTGTTGATGTGGTTCTTTCTGATTCTATATTATGGGAGTGGTGTGTGCTTGTGCGGGTTGTACAACATATGTCCATACCCATCGAGAAAGTTGGGCGTGCAAGTTGTCCTGGCCCTACTGACTGGCTCTCGTTCTAGGCTGTGATTTTCCAAAGCGTAGGTGTATCATCCTTCTACATCCACATCAGTCCTCAAAACTTCCTTGATGCATGCCCTAGTATCATGCAGGCATTGCGCGCAGTTCCCACTTCATCACATCGAACCACTGCTATTTTGGTACTACGCTTTCAGATTTGCTCACGAATTCATCCACCATTGTCAACCCATCATATGTCGATAAATCCCATGCTTCTATTGTCACGCAGCATAATGATCTGACCATCATGTTGCAATTAAGCAATGCTACTTTGTGTAGTCGATTCTGCCATCGCTCTATCTCTATCTCTTGTAAATACATTCGATATTGTCCTCACTATTGTCATTGCACACTGGTTTAGTGTAGTGTGCTCCCTCGACTAGATCTAACAATACCACTATGCGTAGTGAATTTTTCTCAAAGATCACTTTGCACTTCTTTAGATTTATGACTCCATTCATATCGGTGGCCCATTCTATTCCTAGTAGCGCGGGATAGGGATTACTGTCATCGACAATCTCTATCACTTCAAAATCTGCTTGCGCTCTCACACCTTCAATATCTAATGTTACCCTTTGCAATCTTCCCATGGGCAAGACCTTATGTTGGTTCGCCATTTGTAACTGAATAGGAGGCCACTATAGCACAGGTCTGCCCATGCATTCCCATGTTTGTTTAGGTAGTACATTCATGTCTAATCCCAAATCTAGGATTACCTTATCCATTTCATATTCATTGATTTGCGTAGTCAACCTCATTTCCCTTCCTTTGCACAATGCATGCTTACCAAGTTCCCGTACCACGCGCAGTTCTCCTAACCCCACACACCTAGTGATAAGTTCCTGTAGCCATTTCATTGCCTTGTTGTCACATAACAGTTTCATGCATGTCTCCAGAAAGGTAGTGAGAATTGAAGGATCCATCCCTGATTCTAATTGATCCTTACTACCTGAAGTGGAGGCCTCCTTGAAGCTCTTCTTAGCTTCCATGAATGTCTCCTTTGCTTGTTCTAAATCAAATTCAAGTTCCTTAGTAAAAGCCTTACAAACCCACACACTTTCTTCTGATTATTTCCCTTTATCATCGCGAATGGTCACACTACTCCTGAGCATCATGTTTACATTCTGGTCTTCTTCGCGCGGTTCATACCTTATCATCTGCAAATTCTGAGTCAGAGGGGGCTGAAGTACCCCTTTTTCGTGCAGTCTCGCCATCAATATAGGGCAGTATTTTACCTCATGATCAAACTGAGTATGCTACAAACATGATGTTTTGGTTGCGTTTGTACAATCGTGGGCATAGTGCCTAGGTCATCTGTAATTATAACAAATTAACTATCCATGACCCCTTCCTGGTTCCATTCCACCTCGACCTCGACCGCGCCCCCAAAATCCAGCATGCACCATTCCTACATTCAAGTCAAGGGCTCATGTTTCGGTCTGCACCCTATAGGTAGGAGTCTGATCCATCATTAGTTCATAGCTTCTGCAGGTGTGCTCATCATGGCCTACTAACCTACAAAAGTTACAAAACAAATGCTGGGACATCCGCATGCACTTCTAGAATAGATGACAATTACCCGTAGTGTGTTTTCCTCCTATCTGACAGATAGCACACCATAATGCAGGTGTTGTTCTTAGTCCTACATGTGCCTTAGGTCTTAATGGCATTGACCCTCCTCGTGCCAAGTAATTCATGAACATTGGGCAGTGGTCCTTGTCATGTCCCTGGCCTTTGCATTTTATGCACCATACCTCCTTACGCACCTCTGGCCGAGGTGTCCTGTATTGTTTCAAACTTTGCATTTCCAGACATAGATTTTGTAGTTGCATGTGGATTTGTTGGACTCCTAGAGCAGGGTCTTATATAGGAGTCTGATGCAATCCCATTGCCATCTCCAAAGCTTCAGCCTGGGTGGAAATTTTTTGTTGTGACATCGTCATCCTTAAGTGCAATGTTAGTGATGCTACAAACCATGCACGGTGTTGTCCATTCGTCAACGTCATGTTGGATTTGTCAATCATACCCTTTAGCCTTTGGTCTAGATCCCAAGGGGTCTCACCTGGGAGCATCGTGATCTCCTTAAACACGATGATTGATTGTATCTCTGACTTAGGCCTACTAAATTCCTTGTTCAGCGCAGCCTAGATTTCTACGATTCCTACATTTGGATGGTCATAAGAATGCTTGATGTACCATGTTAATGTGCGATCGTAGCCTTGTTGTTATTTTCATCCACGCCGCCTTGTCCTTCCCATACTGCTCTTATCACGAACCAGAAATGGCTCGGATCTTCATTCCCCACTCCTCTAAATACCAATAGTTTGATCACACTCGCCATATGGAATTGTGGTGGTGGCAGAGGTGGGGTGGGTAGAGATGGACATGAGGAGGGTGAGATGAGAGGTGGTGTGGGTGGAGGTGGTAAACACAAAATGCGCTGCCTTATCAAACTAACCACGCTTCTTGAAGAAACTTTCACAATATCTTCCTCGCTTTCCCACAAGGGGAAAGTTAAGGGACTGGTTTCCAATTCTTCACTACTTCCGCTTCTATATATCTTCCCACTTTGCATAGTCCCAAACATTAATTTATTCGCATAACCCGCTTTTCACACAATAGCATCTTAATCCAAGTGTTCAAAAATTTAATATACTTACCTCGCGGTCCCTTTAGGAAACATCGCTCCGCCTCACTATAGCTGACAATCATGTCTACCATGAACTCAGTGATAAATCCTCCTATAATTTGGTCGAGCCAATGGTCCACAACTCATGCAATCTTATCTCCTGACGCTTCTAGTCCACGCACTAATTCCAGTGTCCACATGATTAGTTTGTCAAGCTTACACCTTCCCTAAATGTCTGCTACCTTCACGATCGACTCATATAGCTCAGAAGGAAAGGATGCAAAGAAAACTTCATGGATTTCCGTATACAAGTAGTGCTCCAACCACTATTCCTTAGATACTCGCGGATTTCTGTTTTCCTGCGCCGCGAACTCGTGAATCTTCTTGTCCAACCACTCTTCAATTGCTTTCTTTATGGGATTCTAGTGGCATGACATTAGATATCCCTTATGCAAATCCCAGTCCTAACAATGAAACCATTTGTTGGCTTGTATGGGCCTGACCCAAGTTCAGAGGTGATTTAGCCAAACAAATCCCGGTAGTATTGGCCCATTCAGCAACAATCCGTGGAGCATGGACTGAGGTCTCACCCGATGTAGTATGGGAGGGTGCTAGAACCAAATTTCTGCACCCTAGGGATGTCTGATGAGATTCTGGCGGACCATGGTTTGACCCTACACACGCATCTATTAGTCCCTCGCAACCTGTGATGCTACCTATGCGCAACCTTACCCGAAGCGTGACCAGTATTATACCCCAGTTCCTTACTATTTACCCTGTTATTACTAGATTACTTAACTTATTTGTGTAAGACTAGTGATAATTAATGATATATCCAACTTTCATATAAGTGCACACGATAAACAAAATAGCATAAATGTAAAGAATGTAATACACAAGCAGATGCACCGAATTTGGAATCAATGTCTCTTTATTATTCTTCGTTCAAGATTATAGACCTGACACTACCCTGCACACTTAGCTGCAGGGGTCCACGCACTCAGCTGTGAAGTCTACTAGGCCTCTACGCACTCAGCTGCAGAGCCTCTTCCTACTACTATGACCCAATACACTTAGACTCTTACTCTATGCTCTATCTTTGCTACTCATCTATCTTTTAAATTTGTTATCTTTACAACTTAGAGCCTTACTCTATTTATACAATCCCATGGTCTGCAAACCATGGGTAGGCCAACATGGTATTACATTGCTTTACAATACTTAGGGCAAATAGCCCTATGACTTAACCTAGACTTCACTCTCCACGCCCACAATTTGCAGAGTCTTACAATACATCTGACCAAAACTTAGGCTTTGAGCCCCAAAACATGTTGTGGGGGGATTCCATGCCCAACAGGCCCCCAACACAATAATCGTGACAAATCCTGAGTCACTCTGTTGGTGCGGCAATCTTACCGCAGAGCCCCTCCAACGGGTCCCGTACTACTCGGAGGTCTGCAGTGCACTATTTTGCGGTTTGCTGGACCTGCTACATGCACTTTGCCAATGCCTCTTTATGAGGATCAAATCCTTGCCTTAGTGTGTAGAGCCCCTGCATCTGTGTGAGCTTGCCCTCGATATCTATCATAATAGTGAATGCCTCATCAATCCATGGTTGGATGCATGCTTTGAGAAGTGCCTCTTTCTATCTTTCGGCATCTACCTGCTCTTTCAGTGCCCTTGCTTGCTGCATCTTTTCCATCTGTTGACCGAGGACGACTGCCTGTGTAGTTCCCCTTACACTATCATATTGCTCTTGAAGCTCACATGCCTCTATTTCCATGTTATGAAACCAGCTCACAAAAATATAGAAAAGATAGTTGAACACCTTAGAATTCAACCTCTTCGAGGGGTCAACCTCCTTTACATTACACAAATGAACAATTCTTGGATGATTCAAATGAAAAACCCTCCTTTCTATATATAGGAGTCTAAGGAGTCACAATATAACCCAGCTGACCTAACAATAATAATATAAAGCCACAAAAATAACAATAGAGGGATTCTATGGGGCACAGTAATAACAATGTGGAGACAATTGGGGCACAACAATATTAATAAGGGATACAACTACAATAGTAATGGGGTAATCACTAGTATTATAGGAACCTAACATGCCCTTCTCTTTCAAAAAAGTGTTTTCCTCAACACTTGAGTAGTTTTGGATGCTTCTATATAAAATTCTCAGCGGATAAGTTCTTCCACTTGATGAGATACTCCGAAATTGATTGATTTCATAGTTGTCGAGTTCTTGTTTCTGTGACTGCTTCCGGTTCCAATATAATTTTTCCTTCCTCATCAAGTTCTAGCAATATTGTTTGAATTGGGATCTTGTTGCCTATAACCTTCTTTAAACATGAAGCATGGAAAACTGGGTGCACTTGAGAAGCTGCAGGAAACTCCAATTTGTATTCCATCATACCAATATTTTGCAACACCTTGTACAGACCATAATACTTTGGTGATAATTTATTGTCCTTCTTAGCTTGCTTGAGGGACATTTGTTTATATGGTTGTAGCCATAGGAATACCCAATCACCTACATCCAAATTTCTTTCACTGCAATGTTGATCTGCCTGATGTTTCATTCTATTATGTGCCAACACAAGGTTATACTTTAAGAGTTGGAGGACTTGTCGTTGATGTTTGATGTGATGTTCCACTGCTTGAACCTTAGAATTTTCTCTTAAATATGATGTGATGGATGGTGGCTGATATCCATAAAGTGCCATAAAAGGTGTCATTTTTGTTGTTGTATGGAAGGAAGTGTTATACCACCATTCAGCCAAAGGCAACCATTTGACCCATTATGTCTGTTTATCAGATACAAAGCAATGAAGATATCCTTCCAAACATTT
>APFE030814294.1:72891-99844 GCA_000404065.3 Pinus taeda | reverse complement strand
TTCATAATGACCCTCATGAGTTCTAAATGTTGTTTTCAGAATGTCTTCAATCTTCATTCTGATTTGATGATATCCTGAACGAAGATCCAACTTGGTGAAGTAAATTGATCCATGCAATTGATCTAGTAATTCATCAATCATAGGAATGGGAAACTTATCTTTAATAGTGAGCTTTTTGAGCTCCCTATAATCTGTACACATGTGCCATGATCCGTCCCTCTTGTGCACCAATACTATTGGAGCAGAGAAAGAATTTTGACTAGGTTGAATTATACCAACCTCTAGCATTTCTACAACCATACATTCAATTTCACTCTTTTGGGCATATGAATATCTGTACGGCCTGATGTTTGCAGGAACACTTCCTGGAATCAGATGAATAGCATGATCATGATCACGAATAGGTGGGAGACCTTTGGGAGTCTCTAATACCTTGGAATTATTGTCCAAGACTTTTTGGAGATCTAGAGAAATAGATGATTCCGATGTGGAAACATTTAGCGAACATAATTTTCCAATTACACCTCTTTGTTGCTTTTTTAGAAGCTTTGTCATACCATTAAAGATGATTATCTTTCCCGATTTCCCTACAATACCCCTTAATTCAACTTCCTTTCCTTCCACAGAAACTTTCATGAAAATTTCTTGAAAATTAAAAGCTATTGTACCAAAGGATTGTAGCCATTGGACTCCTAGTACAACATCAACAACTCCCATTGGAATGGAAAGCATTGGGCTAGTCAATACATATTCTCCCATGGATAGCTTGATATTATGGCACTTTCCAAAGCAATGTATCGTTCCTCCATTTGCAATCATCACTTGACTCTCTGGTGTTGGATATAGGAAGCAATTCAATTCTTTTGCTATCTTACAATGAATAAAATTGTGAGTACTTCCTGAATCAATCAACACTATTACCTTTTTCTTCTTGATTTGTCCTTCTATCTTGATGGTTTGAGGAGTGGTAATTCCACCAATGCATTACAAGATATGGTCGGATTCATCTCTTCTTCATCTAGGCTTTGTTCTTGGAGTATATCCTCTTCTTTTGACCTTTCTTGCTCCTTTTCTTCTTCCTCTTCACAATCTATGTAGAATAATTTCTTCTCAGCACACTATGACCTTTAGTGTATTTGCCATCACAACTGTAACAAAGCCCTTTTGCTCTTTTTTCTTCCAATTGTTGTGGTGTCAACCTTATAGGTTGTGGAAGACTAGGGACAACACTTCCATCTTTATAGTTGTGAGTGGTATGCTTCTTGGTTGCCATAATTTTGCTTTCCATTTTTCTTGCTAACCTGAATGCCTTCTCTAATGAATCAGGTTCCCAAAGGCGAACATCATGTTGGATATTATCCTTTAAAGACCCTATGAACACATCAATCCTATGCTCCTCTAGAATATCTTTTACCCTTATGTTCATTTTTGGAACTCCTCAATGTGCTCCAGTATTGAACCCTTTTATTTGAGACTTATCAATTGGCTAAAAAAAGTGTTGCTTTTTGTATCCTCATAATGTGCCATCAATTCTTCCGTAAAAATTGCCCAAGTGATAAATTGTTTACAAGAGCAAAGCCATTGATACAATACAAACTGATTTGGTTCCAAATATAAAGTTACAATAGGTACCTTTTGTGTGTTTTGCACATTATTGAGATTGAAAAATTGCTCCATCTATAATATCCATGTTGCAGGATCCTTGCCATCAAACTTCCTCATATCGATTTTTGGAATATGATGGGTCTTCGATCCAACATTAGAGTCTATGAAATCATGATTAACATTTATTTTGTTCTCATCATGAGTTTCATTTACTACCCTTTCACCCTTAGTGACCATTTCTTGTAGCAACTTATTCATATTTATCTTCAAATCTGTCTTCAAATCTTCCATGCCTATCTTCAAATCTTCCATCCTTGTCTTTAAACCATCCATCTTAGCTTCTACATATTTCTTTAAACTATCCATCTTAGATTCTATTCCTTTTTGTGCAAGTGACACTTGTTGCACTTGGTCTCATAATTTTGATATATCATGTTGCATTTCTTCCTCTTCTTCATGAGTCGTTCTAGAGCTTTCAGGTTTCTTACTAGGTGTTTTCATTTTCTTTCCTCGAGGCATCAATTATTGATAATAATGCTTTACTATGCCCTTTGAATTCCTTCAAAGTACATTTTCAAACCAAGCTTATGCAAAAATTAAAAAAAAACTACACACCATTTTTCACTTTGTAGGAGCTTGATATTGAATCTGATGTATCTTTGTAATTTCAAATCATCTAGTTCTAAAATTACGACCTACAGTAGCCCTCTGCGTCTTATTTCCAATGCCACTAGTCTAATCCAAATTGGATTCTCCAGGGAAGAGTTATGCCAAATCTCCCACAGTGACCTAATTATATACTAGTTTAGTAGAGCAAACTTGTACGACATGCCACGAGTCACTGTTTTGACCTTTGGCTCTAAACAATATATACAAGAAACTACAGTTCATCCTCCTTTTTTACCTTCTTACGAAATTTCAATCCGATGCTCAGAGAGAAAGTTATGATGATTTTCCCCAGGTTACCTGTTTGGAATGTAATTCAGGAGTCTACAAAAAGACCAACTTCCCCAGATCATATCTCTGCAAATATAGTGCGAAATGCTCTGAAATTTGGACCAAGGTTCAGTGCAACTTCATGTCAAATGGGTTTTGTTTTAGCTTTTGAAATGTCGCAGAAAACAAAGTTATAGCGAAAATTCCACGATGACCTATTTGGAGTAGCGAAACACTAGAATCCAATGCTCTGATACCAAATGTTATGAAACCAACTCATAAAAAGATAGAAAATATAGTTGAACACCTTAGAATTCAGCCTCTTCTAGGGGGTGACCTCCTTTACATTACACAAATGAACAATTCTTGTATGATTCAAATGACAAAACCTCCTTTCTATATATAGGATTCTAAGGAGTCACAATATAACCCAACCAACCTAACAATAATAATATAAAGCCACAAAAATAACAATAGAGGGATTCTATGGGGCACAGTAATAATAATATGGGGACCATAGGGGCACAAAAATATTAATAAGGGATAAAACTACAATAGTAATAGGGTAATCACTAGTATTATAGGGACCTAACATTCCAGGCATTGTATGTTAGGGTCCTCCTACAAAGATGCGAGGACACCAAAGCCTTGGTCCAACATACCGGTACAGTCTTGCATTGCCCGTCCAATTTCTTCCAGCCCTATTTGGATAGTGCTAACACGTTTCTCTCTAACTTACGGGGGAGTGGGAGGCCGCACCATCAGCTACAGCTCGGCAATCTAGAGATTCAACTCCAGCTGCACATGCATTGTTTCCTCACGCGCGTTTCGAAATCCACTTGCCAGACAGTGGATCCACATTTCTGTTTGTATGTCTGTGACGATGGACAACTCTAGGACTCACCGACATGCTTCATCAACTATTTGAACTATCTACTGATTTTGTGACACCAGTTCGTCATGTTGTAGGCTGAGTTGTTCGATGTTGATCTTTTCCTCACTCATCACCTGAATCGTGTGGCCCTCTATGGCTTGGAGCTCTCCTGTTATTCCATCCTGTAGTTGGTACAGTGTGTCTCATGGAAGGGCAGCCAAATTAAGGCCAAGTACTTGGATCCTACCCACTGCGGCTCTGTCGACCTCATTTTCTTCTTTTAGCGCTCCTTTCGGTAGCACTATGATGGTTGCCATCTTTGCACATAGCAACTGCTCCACTGTTGATGTGCCTACTGTGCCATAGGTGGCTACGGTTCCTTCTTGTGGGGGTCGCACCTGTAGTTCCTGCAGCTGCGCCTTTAGGGCCCCCAACACAATCTTCTACTCCAGCATGGCTTCTTGGAGCGCTTCATTAGTGACCTCGCGAATCGTGTCACTGATGTCGTAGAGGTAGCCTTCTGTTAACGTGATCGGTTCAATGGCCAATTTGGAGGCCTTGACCTTTTTCCATGGACTCGATCTCTCTGTGATGCACAACCTTTTCAGTTGGGTGGAAGTTGTGCTAGAGTCTGCAGCTTCTCCTACCAGGTTTGTGTCCTCTACCTCTCGTCCCGTAGATAATTCCTGGCCCTCATCATCCTGCATTGTTGTGGCCCCTATTGTCTGTGCTGCTACTGTGACTTTGGCAGCCTTTGCCTACTCCGCGGTTGCCTTTGCTACCTCACGGATTTCCCTTACCTTTGGTGCCACTTTTTCATTGCGCCTCTTCTCAGGCAACTTCGTGATGTGTAACTTGGCCTCATCCTTTATTTTATGTGTTGTTGTCCTATCTAGCTCCACCAAATCAGCATGTGCCACTCGGGAGGCCATGATTCTAATACTGTAAAAATTGCATCATCAGTGGTGATGAAGGGGAGCTTGGTCCATTGCTGCGTCGGATCCTTTTGTGCCTTGATGTAGATATTTTGCATGTCTGCCTTAAAGTCTGCAAAGCTCCGCAGACTGTTGTGCACTATGGGGGACAAGAGTGGCCCCTTATTGATCCACATGTAGATGCTTGCCTCCATGAGAACCCAGAAGATCTTTGTCTCACAAATCCACTTCACGTCCTTGGTAGCCCAGAGCGATGCATCCTTTGCGGCCTCTGGTAAGTCCTGCTCAATACTCGAGAAATTTAGGTGTCCAGCAAGAAGGAATCTTTGGAGAATCTTATGGAATCTAAAATATTCCCTTGGAGGCTGATTGTTGGCAGAGGCAGAAGGATGCCAACTTTATAGTAATTTTTCACAAAATTTAGCAGGGAGAGCAATGGTGTGCTTAGAATTTTCATTCGAGCAGTGGATTTTTTGCCATATTCAGGAAGGAATGTCTAGGGGAATCTTCGGGATTCCTGAGGGTTCAAAATTTGATAGTGTCAGAAAGGGTAAAATTTTATAGATGCTTAACATGATTTCGCTCCATGAATTCAACAGTGATGTCTATTTTAGTAGCTAAGCTTTGCATTTTCTAGCCATCCCCAAAAGTGGAGGTATATGATGCAATTATGTCATGCTTTTCTTTGATTTGTTGAGATGATAGTTTTGTTGTTGTGATCCCTTATTACCACTATGTTGAGGGATACTTGTATGTCACATCATGTGATATTTTATTGGCTTTTCATGTTGAAGAAAGACCCATTTGAGTGAGAGTACCTGTAGGGAGAACATCTCGTGGAGAGAGAGACATGCCACTCTTGTTGAAGGGAATTTTTCCATATGAGTGAGAATTCTAGAGAACGTCTCATGTAGAGACATGCCACTTTGCTTGAGGGTATTGATCTTTGTAATGAAAAAGAATATTCCATGTACATCATCATCATTTACAACATTTAATGAAGCGGCCTCCCCACTCTTGACACCAGGGCTTAGAGAGGTAAACCACACTAGGTGAACTTCGTTATCAATGTAGTTGTGTCCTTTGATTTTGTTTATTGTCATTATGTTTCCTCTTCTTTCAGTATGTACATGTGGTTGTTTTATACTCTTTTAAATACAATTATACTTACATCACAGAAGTAAAAGATCTTGGTTAACTCTAGTGGTTGAAGAGATCCGGATCAAGTTTGGTATCAGAATGGTCTTCTCACTAATGTGAATTGCGAGAGTGAAATATTGAACCTACAACAAGAAGGAAAATTGAGGATGACAGAGATATGTACGATGCCTTCTTTAGGATGTAAAAAAGGGTAGATTTAATTTATGTAGCCTATGAGGAGAAGATGGCAAGAAGGGAACAGGAGAAAGAAAGAGCAGAGGATGATGCTTTATCTACCACCTCAAGTGTACATTCATCTTCTTCATTGTCTTCTCATCATTTAAATGAGAAGATAAATCAGAGACTTAAAGCATAGAATGTTGAATTGAAGAGGCTTCTTTGAGAAGAAAAAGGATAGAAGCATAGAATACAACTTCAGTTACGAGCCACGGAAGAGGCCTTGGAAGAATTGAAGTGCAACAAAGGCTTAGCAAATTCTTCATCAACTGTTTCAAAATCGACGACTAAGGTTAAAAGTGTTGATCATTCTTCATTTTTATGTTTGCGTGACACTATTTATATTGGAAATATGGAGGTACCCATTTCTGGAATTTCCATGAGACTCCTTACAAAGATGGGATATAAAGGAGGAGGACTTGGTGCTAATGGCCAAGGAATGACTTAGCCATTGGAGGCTGTACAAATACCTCATTTTGCAAGTTTGGGATACAATTAAGGGGAGTGCTCCAAGGTATCATAAGATTCCAAGAGTTTGTTGAAGCCATTGGAGAAAGAGGATGATTGGAACACATCACAATCCTCCCATGATAGTGCATATTATAGAGGAAGAAATAAGGAAATATCTCATCGCCTGGAATGCACTAGAGACATCCGAGAGAGGTATAACAAGTCTTACTATTCTAAATTTCATTTTGATTACAAGAATATTTTTAATGATGAACATAAATCATGGCATATAAAACCATGTAGTTTTTGTGGTCTACATAACCATATGGTTGTTGAGTGTTGGGAGAGAATGGAAACAAGAAAGAGGATGAGGTGTGAAAGGCCTTCTCCACATAAGGGAAAGAAGAAGGTTAAGTAGGTCTAGAAGAAGAAGAATTTTTGCAGTCATTAAAATAGAGGTGGAAATAAAAGAGCCACATGTTGGAGGATCCATCTAAAGAAGTGTCAAGGAAAAAGCACATATGTAGAAACCAGTTGGTGAAGTTGTTCAACAAGCAAATCTGCCACATTCCTCGTGGTTCACTTTGTTGAGTAAGAGATTGTTTTACTAGATCTAGTAGCTTGTCATGGACACATTTTGTAAATCATTTGTTGCAATTTAAATTGTAAAACTATTAATGTGTTTTTCGTCCCTTATTAAAACAACAATGATGTTTTTCCCTTCTATTGATAGTTGGGTTATTGATTTCTATTGTGATGTAAACTTCACCAAAGAGTGTGTCTTATAAAATCTTCACAAGTATGGAGATGCTTGGGTCATTGTTGGTCATGTAATTCAGCATGTAATTATTAAATTTGTACTACAAGTTTGTAGAGGATGCAAGTTTCGGTTCATCACTTATGGCTTTGAAGGACAATGATGAAGGAGAAGGAAGGGTGACTTGTCAAGACAGTTGTGGTGAAGACAATGTATCACAACAATTGCATATTATGTTCATTCTTTTGGAGGACCAAAATCTCCTCATTGGGGAGGAATGATCCATGTGGCTCCACACATGCTCATAATTCAACATTGGATATGGAAAAGATCAAATATCAAAGTCCTCATATTGAAGTGAACTAGGACAAGATCATAGTGTTCATCGTCCCGATTCTAACGGTGTGAACAACACTCAAATATGAGTTTGTATGATCAATTTATAACTGGTCAAAGTTTTGGTTGAACTTGCTCAAGTGGTAGGCTTGAGGAAAAAAATTGGCAAATACCCAGAGCATGGAATTCGTCCATCGGAATTGATGAAATTGTTGAATACATAAAATTCCCAATGACCCTTACTTTCGGAAAATTAAAAAAAAAAGACTATTTGGTTATATAAAATGAAAAAAATGTTAAACAAGGGGGACACGCAGGGTCTACTAGACCTTCCCACTCCACCAGTCGCGTTGTATTACAAATATAATAGTCAAAGGTTAGGGTAGTTAGCCCTTGATGGGTGGCCCTGTAACCACTGGCAGCAATGTTAACTGCCAACTCGGAGTCAACAATTAACGGCATAAAACTTAACCACAAATCCAAATTTAAAACACAGGTATAAAAAATATAATGTGCATATTCTATATGGCGGGTCGGTGGGGCTTGAAACCCTAATCTACCCATGCCAAACTTGGGAACTTACCAACGGGCCAAAGGCCCTATGTTGGGATATCCACCTAGAACTTTATTAACAAGCCACTCAATTCATTCGAGCGAGGTGGAGGGTGAACCGAGGTGGAACCATAAGCGAATCAAGTGTGGAGCCATGAGCAAGGGAATATGCCAAGATGCTGAAAAGATTTCCTTAGAGGGTTAGAGGTGCCAGTCTCAAAATTTGTCAAGCTTATAGTCATGTTTGCATGTTTTCTCACCAGGAGTCCAACTGTGCAACCAAAATATCCATCTGAGCAATAGAAATTTAGGTATCCGACAACAAGGAATCTTTGGAGAATATTGTGGAATCTAAAAGATTCCCTTGGAGGATAATTTTTGGCAAAGGCAGAATGATACCAACTTTATAGTCATTTTTCATAGAATTTCCATTCGAGCTACGGATTTTTTGGCCATCTTCAAGAAGGAATCTTTGGAGGAATCTTCGAGATTACTAAGGGTCCAGAATTTGACAGTGTCAAAAAGGGGAAAATTTTATAGTCGTTTGACAATATTTCGTGCCTCCAATTTAGTAGTGATTTCTGTTTTAGTAGCTGAGCTTTTCATATTTTTTCCATCCCAAAAGTGGAGGTATATGATGCATTTACGTCATGATTTTCTTTGATTTTCTTAGATAATGTTTTTGTTGTTTATATCCCTAGTTACCATTATGTTGAGGGATACTTGTATGCCACATCATGTGATATTTTATTAGCTTGTCATGTTGAAGGAAGAACCATTTGAGTGAGAGTTCCTATAGGGAGAACGTCTCGTGGAAAGACATGCCACTCTTGTTGAGGGAATTTTCCCATATGAGTGGGAGTTCTTGAGAATGTCTCGTGGAGAGACATGAAACTCTAATTGAGGGTATTTATCCTTGTAATGAAAATAATATACCATTTACATCATCATCATTTGCGGCATTTAATGAAGCGGCCTCCCCATTCTTGACACCAGGGCCCAAAGACGTAACCCAAACTGGGGGAACTCCGTTATCAATTTTTTTGTGTCCTATGATTTTGCTAATCATCATTATGTTTCCTCTTATTTTAGTATGCACATGTGGTTGTTTTATACTTTTTTAAATGCAATTATGCTAACATCACAAAAGTAGAAGATCTTGGATAATTTTGGTAGCTGAAGAGATTTGAATCACCAGCCTTCATAAAGAATACTTGGGTATTATAGAAATTAATCAAAATTATCTCCTCTTAGTAAAAAATAGCATCCCTATTGAGAGATAAATGGAGTATTTACAAAAATAACTTGGGCACACTAGGAGTCGATCCATATCCAATGACTTAGGTGAATAACCAAGAGAAATCCCTACGAGGCTCAACTAGTATAGAGATATTAATAAAGGAGAGGTTGGATGGAACCTGTGTAGAATGTAAGACAAAATATTACATGATATTCATCTTTCCATCTTAGGAATCCAAAAAGTGTCAGCTTCAAATAATTTGAGCTTCCTGGTGCATTCTGGAAACTCTAAGTTTTTTTTGAAAACTTTAAGGGTAAGTAGAATTGGATTCTTTTTGATGTTGAGTTTAATGCTCCTAGTTTGAGGGTCAAAATGACAAGCACAATGGAAAACTATTTCCTTCAAGTTGAAAACTTTTGAGCATATGTAGCATTAACCAAACTTATATTATAAATATTGTCACTATGTTTATCCTCTAGAGACAAATTTAAATACCATTGATATGACACTGAGTAATGTAAGATTTTATCCTAGTGATCCAGTGAGTTGGTTGTATCACCTTAAATTTTATCCCTCTTCGTCGCCATGTTGTTTATTTGTTTAATGCACTTATAAGTACACAACATATAAATGAGGCTTTGATGGAAATATTAATTGATAAATCTTGGATTAATGGTAGAATTTAGTAGGATGTTACTTCTTCACATACCACCTTCATCAAGCCATGTGAGAATCATGATGGAAAGTTAATAACGTATGGAAAACATTTAGGAGATTCGTTGAAAGATAATTCCCATAACATAATATCAGGCACCTCCTTTGACCTTGAGGATCATACTTTCTTAAATGAGCTTTCACTTTTCCTCAAAAGGAGAAAACAATTCATTTCAATGAACTTTTCTTTGCCTTCACTCTCAAGAATACATGATCCCCAACTCTAAATTTCCTATTTAATATGTTCTTATATACATAGTTTTTCTCTCTATATTGAGTAGCCTTCAAATTCTATTTGATTTTCATTACTTTCTCTTTCATTCCCCTAAATAGGTATAGCCCAATAAAGGCCATGTCCACGAGGTTACCACAACTCATAGGCATGTTGCATTTCCTATTATACAAGGCCATAAATGGGCTCATGTTTAGAGATTCTTGGTAATTATTATAAAAAATTCTTGGTACCCATTATTATAAACAAACTCTACCAAGTGTAAATATTCTTCCCATTTTGATGTTTTGTTCATCATATACATCCTCAACATATCTTCAATAACATGATTGACTCTTTTTATTTTACCATATGACTCTATATGATATGTTGTGATAAAATTTAAATTAGTTCCAAGTCAATTAAATAAACATATCGATAATTATGATGTAAACTTGGGGTCCCCATTTGCAATAATTTCTTTGGGCACACCTTTTAGCTTTAAAATTTTCTTCATATAAATTTCAGCAACATTTGTTGTCGTATGTGTCGAATTCATTGGAACAAAGTGGGTAGATTTAGTGAGTTTATCCATTACTACCATGATGGAATCACGTTGTCTCACAATCTTGGGAATATTTGTAAAACAATCTATAGAAATAATTTCCCATTTCCATTCAGGAATGGGTATTCGTTGCAGTAACCTAGTTGGGCATCTATGTCTAGCTTTAACGTTTTGGCATTCTAAACACCTAGCTATATAATCAACCATATCATTTTTACATACTTGGCCTAAAGTATTGCTTCTTTACAACTAAAATTGTCTTTTGGGACCTTGGATGTCCAACATAAAGTACCCTATGCATCTCATTCAACACTAAATTTTGCAGCCCCTAAGAATTTGACACATAAATCCTACCTTTGTACAAAAGACCTTGACAATTTAGTTATTCATAATTCTTGTGTTTTCACTATAAATTACCTTGATATGTGTTTCCTTTTTTCCCCTTGGAAAAATTGTAATTTTCATTAAGTAAGGAAAATTACATGCTATAAATGCATGGTGCATATGCTATAAGCGAGGCATTGCTTGTCTTGAAATAAAGTTCAGGTATGTAAACTGTTCAAAAAAATTGATGCCTTGTTCCATGCAGGGAGGTATCAATGTCAGATAAGATACTATATAATAATTTACCAGTGAAGTAGTCTAGCATTTGAAATGCTAAGCATGTCAAGAGAAAAATAGATGTATATTTACAAATGGAGTGAGGACTAACAATAAAAAAAACATATGAAGTAGTGTTGTCTGCCATTGGGCCCATGCTATACAACTATGTCCATATATGGCCGATGGAAGTATTGATAATGCACCTTCCCTCTGTTCCTGAATTAACCAAGTGCCTAGAGGCCTGTCCACAACCTCCTTGGATAGTTTGTTGGCAACTGTGTTCCATTCCCTGTAGATATGATGGCATTTAAAAGAGTCAAAGTAAGAGATAAGACGTAGGGCCTCATCAAAAATATGTCTCAATGAAAAAGCAGGGAATCTAGTAGTTTTGTTTAACCAGTCACAAACAACTTTAGAATCCCCAAATAATTGTAGATCTCTGCAATGTTTATCCAAAGCAAATTGTACAATGAATTTTGCAGTGGTTAATTCAGCAAAGTTATCTTTTCCCCTCCCTAATCCCATTTGAATTTTGTAGTGATGGGAATCAGATAAGTGAAGAATGGATCCTCCACCACAACCCCCTCCTGGGCGGAGCCATCGAAAAAACCCCAAGGTAACTGATGATTAATGGATTCTATTATAGAGATACAGGATTTAGGGAGGTCGACATCATCCAGGAGGAGGACAAAATCAAACAAAACCTGAGCGACGATGGAGGGCCAGTGAAGGGCGATGTTCTAAAAAATGAGTATGTTTCTTGTGATCCAAATAGCCTAGCAAGTAGGGGGGTAGGTTCCTACACTTGGTTGATGTGGCATTAGTCCACCAATCGGTCCATGCTTCTGAGATAGATACCCCCGTCCACCTACGTTGTGAGGCCACCGATGCTAAAAGAAGTTTCCGTAGATCTTGTGTCATTATGCATTCAATAAATAGATGATGGATTGATTCATTGCAACATTTACAGAGATAGCACCAATTTGGGTCGTATTGAGAAAAATTGAGGAGGTTGTCTCCTGTGGGAATTTTGTTTTTTAAGATTGTCCACATATGGAGTCTACATTCGGCGGGTGCTTTTAATTTCTAAAGACTCTGCCACCATGACTCTATGTCTACAGGTCTGCGAGATTCGGCCAAGGCAAGGTAGCCTTCCTTTGGAGAATATCTTCCAGTCTTTGAAAGAGCCCACATTACCTCATCTTCACCCTCACTTAATTGGATGTGTGCTTCTGTAAGAGCCTTGATATAATCATTCCAGGTATGATAACACTAAGGAGGGATATTCAGGTGATGAGCCGACTTCCATGCTTGTTGAAATAAGGTGGAATGCTTAGAGTCTGCAATGTGACTAATGTGAGTAATGTTTGCTACATTGAGGTAGTTTGTGAGTTCTATTGGTAGCCTGTGAGAATTACCACAACCAATCCAGGGGTCCAACCCAATCCTCACATCTAATCCAGATTGTATTTTCCATGTAATACTTGTTCTAATAGAGTCCACAGATTTGATGACCACTTTCCATATTATTGATATCCCTATGGAGGGTCTTTGAGGTATTCTAAGCCAGTCCATCACTGATAGTGGGGCAATGTATTTGGAGACATCCACCTTTGTCCAAAGGCTACTAGTAGTAATGAGCTACCAACCAAGTTTTGCTACCAATGCTGAGGAGAAATCCTCCAGCTTCTTGATTCCCCTGTCATCGCCTTTTTTTGGTAGGTTTAGAGCATCCCACTTTACCCATGCAAACATTTTCTCCACCTTACTCCCCTTCCAAAGGAATCTATACCATAAGGCCTATATCCTAGAGGGAATTCCCCTGGGAATCCATGCCAGAGTCATCCAATAAACCAGGGTGGCCTTCAATATGATTTTAATGAGTACAAGCCTGCCTACCCTAGATAGATATTTATGATACCAGATGTTGAGTCTCTCTTCTATTTTTGCAATAAGCCAAGTCCAGTCTGTTGTTTTGTATCCAAGTGGTTTCAGCTTATATCCCAAATATTTGAGACCCTCCTCGAGACCCAGATGGGAGAATTGAAATCTTTCTAGAGCATAATGGATTTCGTGTTGGGAACATCTTGCCACTATTAAAGTAGACTTGGTGCAATTAATAATCATTCCAATTGCTGATTTAAAAAGGGAAAATATATTCCTTATATTCATGAGGTCCCCAATGCCTCCATTGAGAAAAATAAAGACATCATCCACAAATAACAAATGAGTCAAAATGCAATCATCTATGATTTTTATGCCATGTAATCTGCCCCTTCTATATTCTTCCTTGACTATTCTACTAAGCCCTTCCATAATGAGAAGAAAAAGTAGTGGGGACAGAAGGCAACCTTGGCAAAGGCCTTTCTCAGAATGGAAGAAAGGAGATGCACTTCCATTAACCAGAACATTGAAAGCGATATTAGTGGTACAACTCAAAATCTATTTAATGAAAGCAAAAGGGAAACCCAGGTGGGTTAACAACATTGTTAAGTACAACTAGCAAACATTGTCAGAAGCCTTTGAGAGATATACTTTCATAATCATACCTTTGATTTTCTTGACACGCAGAGAGTGCAGTACCTCTTGTGTTGTTCCCACTGCTTCATGGATCTGGCGATCTTGTAGGAGGGAAAATTGCTCCGGAGAGATGTGTTTGGATAAGATAGGCTTCAATTTGTTGGCCATAATTTTGGCCATGATCTTATAAATGCAATTGCATAAATAAATCGCCTGAATTCATCAAAAGTGGTCGGCTTATCGGTCTTGGGGATGAGTGCTATAAAGGTTGAGGAGAAGGGAGAACACATTCTGCCATTAAGTTTGGAGTCCTCAATGACTTTGAGGATGTCAGCACCCAGTATCTCAAAGAAAGCTAGGTAGAACTCTATCGACCACGCATCCAACCCAGGGCTCTTGTCTTTTTTTAAGCATTTGAGAGTGGCTTCCAGTTCCTCTATGGAGACTTCCATGATCAGATCCCTTGCATCCTCCTGTTCCACGAAGTGAGGAAAAATACTGAGCAACTTGAATTATTTCAGCTAGATTGACCTCGGGCAGGGCTCTATAAATATTTTTGAAATGAGAGGTTGCCAAGGAAGTCAGTTGGGGGAAAGTGTTTACAGCTTGTCCTTGTTCATCTAAGAGCTACCAAATGGTGTTTATTGCTTTCCATCCATTTGCAAATTTGTGATAAAATTTAGTGTTATCATCTCCCTCTTGCATCCAAATCACCCTGCTCCTCAATCTCCAAGCTTCTTCTCAGTCCTTTACAATTTCCCCCCTAGCTGCATAGCAATAGTTGATTTTTTGCTTGTGCTCAATGGAGCTGAATAACCCCACCTGATCATTTTCAAAATCTGTTATTTCACTTTCTGCCTACCTTAGGGCTTGATCATCCTTGACCCTCTTATTGTGTGCCCATATTCTAGAAATCCTCTTCAACTTGGTGAGATTGTGTGCAAAAACCTTAGCTATGTTTCCTCCAGCATCTGGGGGGTTTCTTTTCCAAAAATCTGTCACCATGTGAGAATAGGAAGCATCTTTTAACTATATCGAGTAGAATTTAAATGGTCCCTTAGGTTTCCCATGCCCACCACAAATTTCCATATAAATAGGGAGATGATCAGAGATGCCTCCGATTCCCACCCATTGTCTATGATTAAAGCCATGGTCTAGCAGTTTTTCCCTGATCAAAAATCAATCAATTCTGCAGACTAGACTATCCTCCCCAATCGTATTATTCCTCGAGGTGGGCTGCAGCTTGGTTGAAGGGATATCTATCAGGTTATACGCATCCAGAGCAGTCTTAAAGTAATCAGATAGTGGATCTCTCTAAGCTCTGTGTCCCCATGATTCAGAGTTGCCTAAGGAGAAATTTAAATCATCTCCCATGATGAGGTATTCCTTTTGTAGAACCTCGGAGCTTAAGAGATGATCCCAAAATTTTGGTTGATGATGGCAAGGCCCATACACATTGGAAACCCAGATCTCCAGTCCTAGGTAATATACCCATTTCCACCCCAACAATTAAGGAGAGTAATGGTGCGCAGGTTGAAACCTAAAGCAACTACTCCCTATCTTCCATTTGCATCGAGGCAAAAAAATTTCCATCCATGGAGCATTGATTATAAAAGATGAGTGATAGGTTCCCTTATTCCAAGGGTTTTCTGTAAAAAGATGATATCCACCGGATCTGTGGCTATCAATCTCCAAAGTGCTAGTCTTTTCTCGAGCCTAGTTAGCCCTCTGCAGTTGAAGGAGACAATATTCATGGAGGGGGCTCCTTCCAGGGGGTCTAAGCTCTAAGTGCCCCATGAATGGTTGCTTGTTTTCCATAAGCAGTTTCAGCTCCAGCCAGGCTCTGTGATTTGGAGAGACAAAAGGGTCTGCCATGAGGGAGTTTAGGGGAAAGGGGGAAGCAGTCAGATCTAATCCAATGTGGTCCAGGGCCTATATTTTTGCCTTGGACTATTTCCGATAGCCTGCGAAGGGAGGCCCCAATTTAGGAGTAGAGGGGGTTTGAGGAGGGGGATCTGGGAACGTAGGGGTATGGTGGAGAAAGTAAATTGGGGGGCTAAGCGATGAGGCCAAAGAGGAAGAGGGCATGGAGAGTCCGATCGAGCCATGGATAAAACCAAACGTAGAAAACACAATATAATTTGCAGTAGAGCACCGAAGAGAAGAAAAGGAAGGAGGAGAGATCTTACCTGATGCATTTGCAGTCGTGGCGATGACCCTGGCCCTTGTGAGCGGAGGAGAGTGTGGCAAAAGAGGTGGTCTACCTCGCTTCTTCGAGGCGACTTGTGTGGGTGTCTTGTTATCAATAGCTGGCTCCATTTATACCTTTGTGACTGTTCCAGGGGGTTGATCTTCTGCCTTTAGTGGTGACTTTGGTGGGATCTCCCTTCCCGAACTCCCTGTGAAAGCCTTGCCATTAACAGGGTAATCCTAAAATAGGTTCCCTACCTTATGGCATCTTCTGCATCTGAAGGGGACACCTTCATAATTCAGTGTCTGCTATCGAGATAGGTTCCTCCATTGGATGGTAATAAACTCATGTAATTTGTCGGTGGTATCCAAATGCACCAGGATCCTAGCGTAGGCCATCTTCCCTGTAGTGAGGTAAGATTTTTCATGCTCTAAGTAAGTACCAAGAGCATTCCCTATGCAAAAGAAGATATCCTTAGACCAAAATTGTAATGGTAACCTGGGGAGATGGACCCAGAGTGGGCCAACTTCAACTCACTCTTATTCTGGATCAAATAGGGCAATCCATCTACAAAGAAGCATTGGTGCATGTTCTATGTGCCAGATAGTTGAGAGCACCCAGTTTGTGTGTGCGACCCTGGAGAAGTGGAGGGAAAACCATCCTTTAACACGATTTTGGATGCAGGGAGGTTCAGCTAGGTGATGACCCCATACTTCAGATGCCCAATGCTTTAGTCTTGCCACGGTATAGCTTTGACCCCTGACATGGCCCACCACAACCCTATTTGTTATGTCCATAGAGTCGCACAATTTAGTGTCCTTGGATAGCCTAATGAAGACCTCACATGCCTTAGGTTTCAAACACCTCTTTTTTTTTATGGCCTAGTCCAATCATCAGAAGAGGGTTTCTGAGAGTCAGACAAAGGGGGGCTGGACCCAGGGATAGCAGTGTCTAGGATAGGTGCTGAGGTGAAGACACCAGATAAAGGAGGAATTCTAGCGAGGTTTCCAGACGGGGGGTAGGGAAAATCAGCGAGGGATGGTGGGCAACAACTTGAGACACAGGGTTGAGGGAGTGAGCGTTCGAGGAGGCTCGAGAACTAGCCAAGGGAGGGAGAAAGCCAGGTCCCTCTGGTAGGGTTTCGCTGCTAGGGTTTGTATGTTGGTCCACAAACTAGAGAGTAGAGGGTGACAAGGACTGACCTTAGAGGTCAGACAAGGTGGGGTTGATGTCTTGGAGGGTGATAACTGAGCTTTTGGACCCCGAGATAGATGGCAACACTTCGACGGCCTCTGAGAGTTCATAGTCAAAAGAGAAAACACCTACTGGGGTTGAATGTGGATGTGTCCAAATAGAGATTCCCTCCAAAGGGTCCGTTGAATAATCAACAATATCTTCCATAACTGTCACTAGAGACTTGTGCCAGCTGCCTTCAAGGTGTTGGGAAGCCCGTCGTTGAAAGACCTGGAGTATTAACCAACAAGGAGGGGTACAGGAGGCTAAACGGCTGGGGGGCTAAGTTAACCACAACCTAAAGTCAGCAAGCATAGGCAGGTAAACAACAGAGGCATATGAGAAGGTAAGAGCAGTAGGGTACCAAAAGGTTAGCTGTAAAAGTGCTTCAGGGATTTACAGGAGGCCCTAAGCCGCGACGGAACCCATACAAAGACCCCCAACTCCATGTCGCGAGCTAGAGATCAAATTCACATATATGTTTCCTTTTATTTCCATATATATCCGATATAAATTTTCAACCTTAAAATTCTAGTTTTCAAACTAGATCTGCATGTACTAATGGTTGTAGCATGTATTGTATTCACCCTTCTATTGATTGCATCAACCACCTTATTTTCCTTACCTTTTATGTGCTTATGTTCAAAGCCATAATTAGCCAAAAAAATCCGGCTAGTTGATTTGTATGGCAAGTAAATTTGGCTATCCAAACAAATATTTCAAACCATTGTGGTCAATTCTCAATTGAAAACCCTTCCCCATGAGATAATTCCTCTACATTTTTAAGGAATTTATAATGGTTTCCATCTCTAAATCATGAGTGACATAGTTATTTTCATTCTCCTTTAGCTTATTTTATTCATAACATATCACATGCCCATTTTTCATGAGGACTCCTCCAAGCCCCTCCTTAAATGAATTAGTGCACAAAATAAAATCTCTATTTGGATCAACTATCTTCAATATAGGTGCACTTGTTGATAATATTTTTAAATGTTGAAATACCTCTTCAAATTTATGAGACCATTCAAATTTCACATCTCTCTTTTAAAAGGAAGTTGATAGGATGGGATATTTTCCAAATATCCCAATAAATATTTTATAGTAGCCTGCTAAGCCCATAAAGGATCTCACTTCTTCCGCATTTTTTGGTGTGGATCATTCTTTGATTGCTTTGATATTTTTTGGATCTACTATTATCCCTTCCTCTAAAATAGTATCACCCAAACAATGAATTTGACTTCAATAAAATGTGCATTTACTTAGCTTGGCATACATCTTATGCTCTCTAAATATATAGAATGCCATCCTCAAATGTTGTTCATGATTGTCCTCAAATTTGGAATATACTATAATGTCATCCAAGAATAAAATAACAAAGTTATTCAAATAATTATTAAAAATACCATTCATTAGGCACATTAAGATACCTATGGAATTAGATAACCCAAATAGTCCACCAAAAACTCATAATTCCCATATGGATTTCGAAATGATGTTTTATTGATGTCTTCCTCAATCCATACTTTGTGATATACTAATCTCAGATTGATTTTCGAGAACACCTTACCTCCGTTGAGTTGATCAAACAAGTCATTTATTCTTGGCAAAGGGGGTTCGTTATTCATTGTTACTAATCTCAACTACCTAGGTTCAATACACAACTTTAATGTACCATATTTTTTTTTAACAAAGAGCATTGGTGCACCCCAAGGTGATACACGGGTGTATGTACCATTTCTTTAGGATTTCTTCTAACTACATTTGTAATTCTTTAAGTTTCGATGTGCTCATCCTATATGGTGTTTAGGATAGTGGGGCAGCTCTAGGTACCAAGTTTATGCAAAATTCAATTTCTCTTTTAGGTGGTAACCCTGTAATTTTAGAAAAAATGTCCTCAAATTCCTTAAGTACCCAGTGGTTTTCAATGCGTAGTGTCTAATCCTTGGTTGTCTCCCCCATGTGGGTTGCATAAATTTGACACCATTTTCTGAAAGTTCTCCTCATTTTCATGGTTTCTATTTCCATAACTGAAATTGGCTTTGGAATTCCCTGCACTTGTCTTGGCTACCCTTCTTCATCAAGGCAAGCAAATTCTTTATTGTAATAGTCTAGTAATGCATAATATTTTTTGAATCAATTGTTGGGATGGGGTCCCCTGGGTTAGTTTTGGGGTTAAAAACCCAATTTTTGTTGTAAATTTTGATGAAAATATGTAAAGTCTCTACGAATTGTGGATACAGAGTACGTAGGTATCTAGGAGTCAAAAAGGGATTTTACCCTCGTTTATGTAAAGTTGAGTCAGTTCTGAGATCCACCCATGGTCTGCGGACCATGGAATTATATGTAAAAGGCTATAAATAGGTGTGTCTTAGAGAGTCTAAGGCATATCTATGTCAAGGTCTATGGGTATGAACGATGGAGTCTTAGAGAGATAGAGTAGACAATAAGTCTTAGAAGGGGAAGAGGCTCTATAGCTAAGTGTGCAAAGGCCTAGAGTAGTGTTCACAGCTGAGTGCGTGGACCCCTGCAACTGAGTGTGTAGGGATGTTTTTGAGTCCGTAACCTTACACTAAAGATCAATAAAGAAGATTGTTGAGGAAATTCATGTGTTTTATCTGTTTATTTTTGTTGTTTATGCTTAAAATATATGTTGTGATGAAATGATGTCTTTATGAAATAATGATGTATTGATCTGCAAATCTACTAGATAAGTCTTATTAACTTAATGCAATACATGATAGGTATTCACGCGAAGATCATAATACATTATGTTACGTTTATTAAGAACTTAATTAAATATGAATAGATTTTGATCTAAGGATAATTTATGATATGCGTAAGTAGATAAATCATCTGTTCAGGTCTGCAGAAGCCGATTGTAGACATTCACAAAGATCTAGGGGCCGTTCAAAGGGAGTTACAGTAGCAAGCACTTAGGGCCTATAGATCTATGTGGAGGTAGATCTAAGGCATAAAAATACATCACACTGATCTCTGGATGCGAAAACTTGGTTCCAACATCCCCCCATACTGCTTCGAGTCAGACTTCAATTCGCGCTACACGGATTGATGCTGAAATGGCTAGTAGTGTAGCATTTTATTTAGCGCAATTAACTCTGAACCTGGGTCAAGATCCAATACGCCAACAAATGGTTCTAATGCTAGGACTGGGATCTACTTAAGGAGATGTGTGATGTTGCATCACTAGAATTTGACCAAGAAGAAAATTGAGAAGTGGTTGGATAAGAAAATCTAGGAGTTCGAGACGCAAGAAAACAAGAATCTGCGCCTATCAAAAGAGTAGTGGATGGACAGATACTTGTACACAGAAATACATGAAATTTTCTTCTGCAACTTCCTAATCAAGCTATATGAGTGGATAGCTAAATTGGAAGATGGCCAGGGAAGGTGGAGGCTTGACGGTCCGATAATGTGGAATCCATAGTTTGTGCGGAGGCTAGAAGCTTCTAAAGATAAGATCGTGCACGGTGCTGATCACTGGCTTGATCAAGTCATAGGAGGATTTGTGACAGAGTTCGCGGTTGACACCTTAGTTAGCTATAGAGAAGTAGAGAGACGGTTCTTCAAGGGACCACGAGGAAACTATCTAAGATCTTTGAATACTTGGATTAAGATGTTGTTGTGCGAAAAGCGGGTTATGCCATTTCCTTGATGTTTGGAGCTACACGAAGTGGAAAACTCTTCAGAGATTGAGGAAGAACAAGTCTTGAATATATCCCATTGATTGGACCTCCTTCGATTGACGATGAGGGAAAGTACAGGCTTCACCGCGGATTGTTGTCCAATTGATAAGACAAGGTTTTCTGCAAATATCTCATCCATCCACTCCACCTCCACATTCACTGCCATATCATATGCCTTCGACCACACCACCACCACCACCACCATCATTCAACATGTTGAATTCACTAAAGCTGCTGATTTCAAGGGTATAGGGAGTGAAGATACAGATCAGTTATGGTTTGAATGTTGTATGGACCGGATAGTAGATTACTAATGATAACATAAAGAAGGCACATTTAGTCGTTTCCTTACAGGACTGTGCTCTAACATTGTATATTAAGTACTGCGATGAACATCCATTAGCATCACTGGAAGAAGCTAAGGATCCATTAGTAAACCCAAGTTTGACTCGTAGTCAGTGCTTGGATTCAAGGAAATCATGATGAGGGCTGGTGAAATGCCCTGGGAGTTAGATCAAAGATTGAATTGTGTGATATGTGAAGCTAATATGCAGCTCACAGATAGTCACCAACACGAGTGGTTTATAGCATCGCTCTTGCCCCACTTGAGGATTTCTTTATCGCTGCATAGGACAGGGACTCAGGAAGAATCTCTAGAAATCATGATGAGATTGCGTGAAATGCCTATTCAGGATGCATCTCTAGGAATTCAACAAATTCACTCGTAGTTGCAGGTCCTCTGCCTAGAATTTTACATCTTGAAAAAAGAAAAGGAGGCTAGACCAGAGGTGCACGAGGAAATTTGGTACCTCAAGTGTAAGAGTCAAGGGCATGATAAATATCACTTCCCCATCTTCGCGAATTATATCGAGGGGAGGGACACTTCCCTTGAGGCAAGAAGCTCCAGCAGGACCAAGTACAGCGCCTGCGCTATGGTGTGCTATTTTTCAGGTGGGCAGAAAACATGTAACAAATAATTGTCATTTACTGCAAAAGTTCGTTCAAACACCACAACAATTGTTCTGCGATTTCTACAAATCAGTGGGCCATGATGACCGCCACTGCCGTAGCTATGAATTGATGATGGAGAGAACGCCCACGTATCGAATGAAAGCAAAAACTCGGCCTTAGGATCAAGGTGATTGGGGAGCACATGAAGGATATTAGGGGCATGGATGAGGCTGAGGAGGAGGAGGACTTAGTAGAGGTCGTGGACAAGTAATTGATACAATTGTGGGGCGTCAGGGCACTACGTGTGGGAATCTCAGAATCAAACACGCCCGACATGTCAATATTGCACCCAGTTTGACCACATGATAGAAGAATGCCATGTGCTGATAGATAAGATGCAAGAGAAGAAGGTGTAGCCTCAACACCCTACACAGAACTTACATAAGATGAGGGTTGAGCCCCGCGAGGAGGATCCAAATGTGAATATCATGTTGAGAAGTGGAATCAGGATTGGTGACGATAAAGGAAAACAACCTAAAGAGGATGGATGCGTCTGCAAGGCCCTATAAAAGGAGACTAGTTTTGATCTAGAGCGTGTAAAGGAAACATTTATGGAGGTGAATAAAAGCTTTGTTGAGGCCTCTACCTCAAGTAGTCAGGACAAACTGCCAGGAACTAGTGCGCCTACATAGGTTAATCCCTCTGTGCTTACCACATTCTTGGAGACTTGTATGAAACTATTGCATGATAGCAAGGCTGTGAAGGGGCTATAGGAGTTGATAAAAAAGTGCATTGGTAAGGAAAATGCTCCTGATGGACACCACATAGTCCGAAAGATTGGTAGATGTAAGGCAAGAACAAGGCGTAAGATGAGGCTCACCACACAAATAGGAGACTATGAGATGGACCAGGTTATTTTGGACCTAGGGTTTGATGCGAAAATTTTTCCTAAACAAACATGGAAGATAATGGGGGGACCTACACCACAATGGTCTTTGATTCAACTAAGGATGGTGAAACAACAAAATATTATTGCTTTGGGATGACTACTTGAAGTCACCGTAGATATAGAAGGTGCAAGCATGCTGGTTAATTTTGAAGTAATAGAGATTGTTGATGATAGTAATACATATCCCACGCTCCTCAAAATTGATTGGGCCATTGATATGAACGGGGTCATCAACTTGAAGAAGTGGACAATGTCATTTGAAAGGAAATCTCTCTACGTTGTGGTACCATTTGACCCTGCAGAAGGACCACAGTATACTGAACCGGTCCACAACTATGAAGAAAGTGATGATGGCTTGGATCAGATCTACAAAATAACAACACGAGCTAAAGACTAGATTAATCCAATAGCTGATGGATGGATTGCATGGGACTGTGAAATCTCCTATACCTTGGATTCAAATGAAGAGTTGGAACACTGACAAAATAGGTTGCATGAAGTATCTACATTGCGTTGCAACATGATGACTAAATCATCGCACTGTGTCATTGGAGGTAAGAATTTTACCCTATTGTGATTTTTTAACTGATGTAGATAAGTTTTTGGATTCTTTTGAAAGAGATGTTCCTAAGGATCATCACTTTCAAGTGCTGGATTTGGCACTGCGCATTACGCCCGCACGGTGGTGGGGTACGCACAAGGACAACTTTGATGAATGGCGTGATTATAGGAGGATGATGAAGTTGTGATTTGGTCATCCTAAAGTATGAGTAACTGAGAAATATGATGGGAGAAATGATCCACGTAATCATTTGGAAAAATGGACTAAAGTCTACAGAACAGAGCCACAGCCAGTGTGGGTGCACTTATTCTGTCATACTCTAGATATAATCCCTATGAATTGTTACCTAGAAACGGAGCTCTGCCATGGCACCACAGAGTGAGATATATTAAGGGAAGTATTCTTGATGACCTTCAATTTTGAGGATGGGTTTGAAAGCATTGATGAAGCTCTGCAGGAGGTTAAGATGATGATCTTCAAAATTCCACAGGATCCTTTGGAATTAGTTCAACTGGATTGGAGCACCCAGTTGCACCATGCACTCGAATGATATAATATGACGACTAAAGGGGAGGACAAAGATCCAAGAAATATTAATATCCCATAGGTAGAAGGCCACTGCGAGGTCGAAGGTCTACAGATAGAAAACCCGGACATCACTACGCCATTGAATACTAGGCACGATCCAAGAAATATTAATATCCCAGAGGCAGAAGGCCACTGCAAGGTCGAAGGTCTACAGATAGAAAACCCGGACATCACTGCACCATTGAAGACTAGGCACGTGAACATTGGTACTAAAGAAGAGCCAAAATTTGTGAATATCGGGGATTACTACGATGATGCCATAGTGGATAATATTGTTGAGTTACTCCACAAGTACCAGGATCTTTTTCCTACAAAATTTTTGGACCTGAAATGCATCATAGGTGATTTGGGTGTGATAAAAATTACTTTGAAGATGGACGCGAATCCTATTAAGTAGAGACCATATTGCCCTAACCCAAAATATAAGGAAAAGGTTCGCTTAGAGTTGGATAATATGCTAGAAGTAGGCGTCATCGAACCAGTTGAAGAGTTTGATTGGGTGAGACAGATGGTGGTTCAAGAAAAGAAACAGAAGGGAGAAATAAGGATTTTTCGTAGATCTAAGAAATCTTAATGATGACTGTGTCCATGATCCTTTTCCAATACCATTTATAGGTGAGGTATTGGACAATTTTGAAGGGCGGAAGGCCTACTCGTTCACTGATGGGTTCTCTGGGTACCATCAAATTAAGATTGCACCAGAAGACAAGAGAAAAATAAGCTTTGCCAGAATGGGGTTGTTTTCATTATACGGTGATATCATTTGGACTTGAGAATGAACCGGTGATATTCTCTCACGTAGTCATCACAGCATTCAAGGAATTTATTCACAAGTTCTTGGAGCTGTATTTTGATGACTGGACGGTGTTTGGGTTAGTAAAGTGCCATGTAGCTAGTCTACGCTTAACGTTGGGTACATGCTGAAGGTATCAAATTGTGTTGAACTTGAAGAAATTTTTATTTTGTGTCCCCTTTGGAATTTACTGGGTCATGTGGTGTGCAAGCAAGGGCTGATAGTGGACCCTGCCAAGATCATGGTGATAATAAATTTGGAGGCCCCGAGGAGTGTCAAACAGTTGCATGCAATGTTGGGCCATATTGGATACTATCAAAAGTTAATTAAGGCTTATGCTCAAATTGCCGTGCATATGGATAATTTATTAAATAAGGACACTACATTCTATTTGGATGAAGAATGTCAATGTAGTCTAGATGTATTGAAGGAAAAAATGGTCACACGCCGCCTCGTGTATTGCGTCAGGAGTAGTGCTAACACAGGCCGGTAAAGGAAAGATGGATCACCCTATAGCCTTCGTGAGTAGGAAATTATCAAAGGCTGAGAATAATTACTCAATGATAGAGCATGAAGGATTGTCTATGGTGTACGCGCTTTAAAAGTTCAACCACTATCTATTGGGTGGACATTTTAAGATGTACATAGACCATTCCACCTTGAAGTACCTAGTCAATAAGCCTATGTTGGGGGGGAAGATCTCCCGATGGCTATTGCTATTTTAAGAATATGACTTTGAGGTCATCGTGAAGCCAAGTAGGTTGAATGTAGGACCTGACCATCTGTCATGGATTGAAACGGGGGAGGACCTTACCAATTTAGAGGAAGGGTTTCCCGACATGTAGCTCTTCATGGTGCATGTAGCGGATAATCATTTTGTGGATATTATCCACTTTTTGACTACCGGAGTGGCTCCAAAAGGATATACCAGTCAGCAAAAGAAGGAACTAGTGGTGTGCACCGCATATTTTTCGATGATCATCAGACATTTGTATAAGATGGGTGCTGATGAGATATTACGAAGGTATGTGCCTAATTTTGAGCAAAACAACATCCTTATGGAAGCTCATGGAGGGGTTGTGGGAGGACATTATGTAGGAAAGGAAACGACACAGAAGATTTTACACACTGGTTTGTGGTGGCCTATGTTGCATAAAGATTCTAAAGTGTATTGTAGGGCATGCAATGCATGTCAAGGAATGGGCAGACCATCATGGAGGGATTAGTTTCCATTAAATCCTCAAGTATCATTACATCCATTCGAAAAATGGACAATTGACTTTGTGGGGCCAATCTAGGCTCTAGGAAAGAAGACAGGTGCATGATATATCATCATCGTGATAGAGTATCTAACTAGATGGGTGGAGTCACAGCCTATGAAAGATTGTACAAGGGCCAAATTAGCTAAATTCTTATTTGAGTACATGTTAACCAAGTTTGGCTACCCAAAACCGTTTATGAGTTATCAAGGCATGCATTTTTTGAATGAAATTATCAGCACATTGACTGTAGAATTCCAAGTTTATCATCAGAAAAGCATGTTGTATCATCCTCAATCTAATGGAATAGTTGAGGCCTTTAATAAGATCTTGGAGAATGTTCTGACGAAGATTTGCAACACACAATGAAATGACTTGGATGTGCGCATTCGTGCAGTGCTATGGGTGTATAGGACTACTTGAAAAAGGCTCATAGGTCAGACACCTTTTTTACTGGTCAATGATGTAAAGGCTATGATGCCTATGGAATATATTGTGCCTAGTCTCCGCATAGTAGATTTCATAGGGATGGTGTATCACAGAACCTAGGAAGAGTGGCTCACGCAGCTGATGGAGCTTGAAGAAGATAGATTATTGGATGGATTCCATTAGCAACTAGGAAAGGAACATGAAAAGGGTCGGCATGATTGGCACATCAAGTTGCGCACTTTCAAGGTAAATGATTTAGTATTGTGATATGATAGTAAGCTCGCTAAGTTTCCAGGAAAGTTTCAGATGCACTGGCTGGGGCCATATGTCATCAAAGAAATCACAGATGGGGGCATGGTTCAACCCGCAAAGCTAAATGGAGAACCTTTTCCAGGTAAGATGAATGGAAGCCAATTGAAGCCATATACATGAGATCTGGCTCAATGACTATATGATGACAGGATAGTCTAGTGCTCCAGGAAACTATAAGGGACCGTAGGACTATAAACTACACTGCCCGGTTTCAGGGACTATGCGGCAGAGGGGTTGAGCACAAAAGGATGACATCATAGTATCAGAAGTTGTGCAAAGGGAGCTACACTATGAAGGGAGATAC